>PVJH01008331.1:0-86074 GCA_004026705.1 Nesogale talazaci
ACACATGGACGGCCCCCAACATGCTCGCACAGTCTTTGCCTTCCATTTCTACTGCTTCTCTAATCTCATCTTGGTCCAGATGAGACAAAATCTGATTTTTTTCCCATTCCCTCATCCTTTACCCTGGGACAGAAGGGAAAAAATGGTGGGACCACTTCGGCAGACAGAGCACCAGGCAGCAGGAAAAGAAGGAAGTAGAAAGAGAACAAGAAGGACCACTGGGGGGGGGGGCAGGGGAGGACAGCAAGAAAAGAGGTTAGGGCAGTGTACTCTGTGACTCTGCCCACTGTCCATGGGACTTCCACCCAACCCAGGGGAAAAACAAGTGTGTGGCGTCATCCAATGGGAGAACAGGAACAAATCATCCTGACCCAGGACATCCCTCCAGGAAAGCCTGCTGTCTTCTTCCTTGCCTTTGGATGGTGGGGGAGGTGGTGAGGAGTTGGTGGAAAAACAGGGAGAGAGGAGAGAGTCTTCTGTGGATTTTCTTCCACTCTCTTAGGGATGGACTTTAAAGATGAAATCAGCACCTGCTAATTGTTCTACACTTTCCTGGGACCCTCTGACAGATGCTTACATGTAGCAGCTCTGCAGGCCCACCGACATTTCTACCATTCTAGGAGACTCCCTCATGCCTGTTCCCAGACAGTCAACACGCACCTGCAGTGTGGGACCAGGACCAACCTGATCGTCTACCACACTGGCTAGTTTTACTTGCTTTGAAACATCATAAAAGGGCTCAGCCACAGCAGACACCTCTGTGACATGTGCCTACACTGCAAAGGTATCCTCAACAACAGAAGACAATCATTCATCAATCATTAGGACAAAACAGTTGGACTACTAACCCTGGCACCTTTGGGACCAGTGATGCCTTGAAGTCCTGGAGAACCCTGGATCCAAAGGAAAAATGAAAAAGTAAAAAAAATCTTTGACAATTAGTTGGCACCCTCCCTCCACTCCCAAATCCCTAAACATCTCCAGATTCCTACTCATGGCAGGCCACATGGTACAGAGACTGGTGTGCCATAGAAGTCCTGGGTTCTCATCTTTTTTAATACTGGGGGCTCTTACATCTCTTATCACAATCTAGACATTCCTTCAATGTCTCAAGCACATTTGCACGCATGCCACCATCATCATTTTCAAAGCATCCCACTTGAGCCCCTCCTATCAGCTTCCCATTTCTTCCCCCTTGCTCCCCCACTCTCCCTCCATCATGAAACCTTGATAAGTTATATATTATTTTTTCCATATCTTATATCCTCCCCCTTCATCCCTCATCCACTTTTGCACTAGTCATCCCCCTGGAAGGAGGTTCTAGTTGATCCTGTGTACAATTTCCTCTTTTTTCCACAACCCTCCCCTAATCCTTCTGGTATCTCTACTCCCCTTGTTGGCCCTAAGGAGTTATCTATTCTGGATTCCCTATGTTGATGGATCTTATCTGCAGAAGTGTGTATGCTCTGGTCTAATCTAGTCTAATTTGTAAGACGAAATTGAGATCATGATAGTGTGGTAAAGGAAGCACCAAAGAACTTGAGGAGAGTTGTGCGTTTCATCAGTGCTATACTGCACCCTCACTGGCTCATCTCTTCCCTGTGACCCCTCTGTGAAGGGATGTCCAATTGACTATAGCTAGGCATTGGGTCTCCACTCAATGCCCTCATTCACATTGGGTATGGTTTTATACCTGATCCTATTGACACCTCATGATCACACAGACTGGTGTACTTCTTCCATGTGGGCGTTGTGGTTTCTGAGCTAGATGGCCATTTGTTTATCTTCAAGTTTTTAAGACCTCAGATGCTATATCTTTTGATAGCTGGGCACCATCAGTTTTCTTCACTCCATATGTTTATGCACACATTTGTCTTCAGCAATCATGTTGGGAAGGTGAACATCACAGAATACCGGATTGTTAGAACAAAGTCTTATGTTAAGGAAGTACTTGAGTTGAGGCTCAATGTCCATCTGCAACTTTAATTCTTATCATACAGGAATGAGTACATAGTTCTATTCCCTTCTCATTATTTATATATATTTACATGTGTACATGCCAATATTTAGATCTCTATAAATGTCCTTTGTCCTTTGCATTCCTCTATTTCCTTTTTATTTTCCCCTTGACCCACCATCATGTCTAGCCTTCATTTGTGTTTAGTAATTCCTTGCTTCTACATTGCTCTTCATCAAGCCCCTCTAGTAGGCATTCTGCAACCTTCCTTCCATTGATTTTAGTCTACTTATTGTTCCCATGCCACTGGTTTTGTGCCCCCATCCACCCATTTCCTTTCTTCCACCACTCCTTGCCCCCAAACCATAAAAAACAGGTCAACAGGACTTAGTCCCAAACCACTGCAGGGTAGGTTCAAACTACCAACCTTTATATCAGTAAACTCACTCTGAAACTCACTGCCATCAAGTTATTCCAACTTACAGTGACCCAATAGGATGGGGTACAACTACCCTTGTGGGTTTCAGAAGCTGTAAATCTTTATGGGAGTTGAAAGCCTTATATTTCTCTTTTGGAGGACTGGTGGTTTCAAACCACTCACCTTGTGGTTAGCAGCCCAGCATGTAGCTACTATGACACCAAGGTTCCTTGAGGTCAGCAGCAAATCACTTGCATCATCCCGGGATGTTTGCTGCAGCAACTTGTAATGGAAACGTGCTGTTCATACCTACATGCCAAACTATGTCATTCTTGTGATTGTTTCACGAGCAATGCGGTTCAACTTGTTTCATTCAAGTTAAAATACTGACATCCAAATCTCTTCACCTGTGGCCACAGGGTCCCTTCTGACTCACTCATAGCAACCCCAGAGGATGGAGTAGAACAGCCTTTTGGGGTTTCTGAGATTGACATCTGTACAGGAGTATAGCAGTCCCTATTCCGACGGTGGCCTAACTGGTGGGTTCAAATTGCTGACCTGTGGTAAGCAGCTCAATGGATAACATACTATGCCACCAGAGAGAAGAATCCAATCAAGTTTTGCTACTCAGAGTGGTATCCGAGGACCTGCGATGCCAATGTTGTCTGGAAGCTTGTTAGAGATGCCCTGTGGACTTGGAATCTGCATATTCACACGATCTAGTGCAATGGTTCTCAACATTCCTAATGCTGTCACCTTTTAATACAATTCCTCATGCTGTGGTGAGCCATAAAATTATTTTGATGCTACTTTAAGGAATCAGACAATCCCTGTGAAAGGGTTGTTCTACCCCCAAAGGGGTCAAGACCCACAGGTTGACAACCGCTGATCTAGTGGGAAAGTAAGAGAAATGCCGTTTAAAGTATGAGAAAGACCCATGTTGGACAGCCAGCTGCTGGGCAATGACATGATTATCACGACAGAAAAGGACAGCCAGTCTTTCTTTGCCCGAGGGAGATTTTAACAAAATGCACTTGACATGCTCAAGTAAATAAGTAGTCAAGTCAGAACTACATGAAGCCCTGTCCCACCAAACCCAACCCAGTCTGCTGCCATCCAGTAGCTTCTCACTCCAAGCAATTCCAAAGGACTGAGTAGAACTGCCCCCATGGGACTCAGAGCCTGTACATCTTCCTGAGAAGGGAGAGCATCCTCTGTCTCCCTCAGAGCGACTGGAGAGTTCAAGGTGCTGACCTTGTTGGAGCCAGCAATCAACTTGCCTCTGGTACTTACTGGACACAGCTTTGAGACCTTGTCTCTTGCAGAATAACCTTAAATGGAGGCTTCTAGATTTCTTTCTTTCTTTCTTTTTTTTTTTACTAAGCACATGTTTCATGTGCCAAAGGCAGTTTTCATCCTTCCAGAACATTTTAGTCTGTATCGGTATTTTTTGATTGTTTGGAGAACAGGCAGCTACAGAGTCTTCTAAGTTTAGACTCCATGGTCAAGGTCACAGACAGCCTCTGTTGACAGAAGTGGAATTCCTGGGTACAGGACTGTACAGCCCAGCGGGTCCCCTTTCTGTCATGCAGGAAAGTGACTTATAGGTGTCACTTCCACTTGTAAATATCCTCATGCAGAAAGTATTCTGTTTTGTTTTGGGGCATCACTGCCCTCTGGTGGTTGTGGGAGCTACCCAGTCTTGCTCCTGGAGAGCTGCTGCTGGATTTAAACTGCCAAGCCCATGGGCTGCAGTCCCACACTCAACCACTATACCACTGGGGCTCAGTCCACAGAAAGTATTTTTAATGTAGGGTGGGTATTTATGAGTTGGAAGTGCCTCTGGTCAGATTTGAAAGATCAACACTCCTGGTGGCATCCTGGGTTGTGCAATGAGCTGTTAGTCACAATGTCAGTGGGTTCGAACCTATCCATTGCTCTCCATTCCTGTAAAGATTTAAAGAGGGCTGAGCCCCGGTGGTGTAGTGGTTGTGTGCGGGACTGCGGCCCAGCAGGACGGAGGTTCAATTCCAGCAGTGGGGCTGGGCCTCTTACTCCCATCACCGGAGAGTAGTGATGCCCCCCCCCCAAAAAAAAAAAGATTTAAAGACTCAGAAACCCAAAGGAAGAGTTACACTCTGTCCAAAAGGGTCAGGATGAGCCACAGTCGACCCAATGGCAGTGGATTTATACACATAACTGTCTGCCTTTGAACATACTGCCTCTGTGACTCTTGCCTGGTTAAGCTTGGCTTTACAGCATTCGCCCCTCACAAGCTGGTGCATACCCCATTCAGGATGCCGTTTGTTGTTCTTGGGGGAAAGGTATCAGTTATTTGATTGAAGAAATCATGGAACCATCCATCCATTTTTGGACATTTGGTGACAAATCTAGTTTCAATACACAATGGTTGGAAAATTCGATGGTAGGCTTCCACAGGCTCATATGTCAAAAACCAAACTAAGCCACCTACACATTATTTTGACTCACAATGGCATTAAGGACTGTTCAGAAAAGTATAAACAAGTAGTCATAAATAGACCGGGCCAGGTAGCCTGTCAAGGAAAGTTGACAGTTGTTTCTATTTTAGACACTTGACTTTGGAGCTTTCTGAGAAGTTTCCACTTTGGGGGGTTGTGGTTTTAAGCAAGGAGGAAAGCATCCAACTTGTGGCAAAACATCATCTTCACAGAAACAGGGTGCCAGCGCTTGCTTCCACAGCACCACTGGGAGGGTCCCAGGGACAACTCTTTGGTAAGATTTTAAGTCCAAACTGTCTGTGCCACTCACGACCTTTCAATAAGCTCTGGTGAAGACTCAGTGTGCCAGTGCCTGGTCTGGGAAGATGAAGCCTATGCTGTCTTCTATGGTCATCTAAATATTCTAGCCCAGTGGTTCTCAACCTTCCTAATGCTGCCACCCTTTAATACAGTTCCTCCTATTGTAGGGACCCCCCCATAAAATTATTTTCATTGTTACTTCATAATTTTGTTACTGTTATGAATCAGGCGACCTCTGTGAGTAGTTTGACTCCCAAAGGGGTCACCTCCCACAGGCCGAGAACCACTGTTCTAGATTTATTCTAATATACAAAGTATGAAATTGAAGATTGAGCTTGCCAGATCAATTATAATAATCTTTCCTATGTTTTTGCTAGTCCATAGCTTGCTGGAGGCCTGCTGTCTGAGGAGTGAATGATGGAGTGCATGAGAGACCAGGTTTTAAATGGCCTTAAAGTCCAGCATATTAAAGGCTTAATGTCCCCTGCATGGAAGGCCAATCAGCAGATCTATGGTCACTGCATGGTTTAGTAAATTCTCCAGGGTATTTATATGAACAAAGCTCTTTATTCTACCATAGCCATTAGGAAGTGAAAGCATATGATGGGTGTTCAGAACTTCAGGTGCCTTGGTGTTCAGGGACTAGCTGAGAAAGAGAATCCAGTAGAGGCTGGGACACAGGAAGGGAGTCAGGGGATAAGGATTTCAGAACAAAGAGATATGGTCTTCAAAGAGAAGAGAATAGTATTAGGGTGCTCATGTCTGGTAGGGACTCACAAGTATTCATGAACATTGGCCATTTGGAGGTCAGTGAGGATCTTTGGAGGGATTTTCCAGAGGACTGTGGGAAGAGACAGGAGCCCAGGACATAGTGATTAAGGGCTCAGTTGCCATCAGAAGGCCAGTGGTTCAGATCCCTAATCCCTCCAAGGCTAAAAGCGGGCCAGTCGGTTACCACAAAGAGTAGAATCTTGGAAACTCTATGTCATCATGAACAGAAACTAAATTAGCAGCCATGGGTTTGATTTTTGGCAGGCAAATTGTAGCTGGCCAAGGAATAAAATATGTTTAGTTACTAACCTCATGGTTGGTGGTTCAAATGCACCCAGCAGTCCTTCCATGGAGGGGTGAGTGGTCTGCTTAAAGAAAGATAATGCTACCACATTCTCTTCGGCCACACATGAGGTTACCAGGAGTCAGAATCAGGTTGATATCAACAGGTTTGGTTTGAGGAGTGAATAGGAGACACGTGACAGTCAGCATGTCCAGATCATCTGTATGAAGCTTAGTGAGACAAGGGAAAGACAGGGGTAGAAGGTCCTGTGGTGACAGGACCTAGAGAACCTGCAGGATTGACTTATTCCTGTTAGATATTGTGGAATCTGGTCGACGCCTTCTGGAGCCCATGGGTAATAGAACAAAACCATCATCACAATTGTTGTGTTCGAGCCCATTGTTGCAGCCCCTGTGTCACGCCATCTCATCATGCCTTTTTTTCCTGGACCCTCTATTTTACCAGGCTGGATGTCCTTTCCCAGGGATGGTTTTCTCTGAATAACATGTCTAAAGCACGTGAAATAAAGTCCCTCCATTCTCATTTCCAGGATTCATTCTGCCTGTACTTCCTCCAAGACAAATGTGTTTACCACAGTACTTTCAATATTCTTTGTCAGCAGCATAATTCAAGTAAATAAATCCTTCTGTCATCTGCCTTATCACTCCTTCCAGTTTTCACTTGTATACGTGGTGATGAAAAACACGTTGGTCTATGTTAAACACAGTTTTGTCTTCAGTGTGACAGTTGGCTCTTGAATAAATTAATGAGGTCTTGTGTAGCAGATCTGCCTGGCACAATCCATCATGTCAGGTCTTGATTGCTGCTTTCAGGAACAATGATTGTGGAGCCAAGTAATTTCAAATCCTGGATAACTTCAATCTTTTCCCCATTTATCAGGATGCTGTCTGTTGGCTCAGTTGTGAGAATTTTGAGAATTTTATCACTAAGGACTGAAAGAGGAAAGTCAATCTCAAAAGGGAAGTTAGAATGTTCTGAGAAAGGAAAGAGAACCTTCAAGGCCAAGGTCCTTGCTGGAATTCCAGGGTTGGTCTTGACAGATGAAGAGCTCATCTCTTCTGTGGGGAGGAGAGAAGGTGGGAGTCAAGGAAGATGTAGAAACTTGTGTGCAGCTGTGAGAGAGAAGATGTTGAAGAAAGGACCTGAAAACAATGATGATGGTTGAGAAGAGTCTTCAAATAGGTTGCAGTCCTCAGAATCTGCTAAGATCTGAAAGCAGAATCTGTGTTTGTCTTCACCATTGGCTAGCAGTTGAGTTTCCCCCACAGGTAATCAGTGACTCAAATTAAAAGCAAACGCTCTGCTGTGGGTAGGTTGTGTCTCATGACGAGGTCACATATGACATGGCAGAACTGAACCTATGCCCTCGGACTTCCTTTGCTGTCATCTTTACGGAAACAGATCGGTGATACTCAAGAGAACTGTCTAAACTTGAGGTTAGTAGTGAAACCATTTGTTCTGCTCAGGGACAGGAATTAAAGCTTAAAGAAGCGATAGGGGATAGGATGACATACATACCTTGGGTCCTTGTGGTCCAGGTAAGCCTTCAGGACCAGGGAATCCTTTCTGGCCAAGAGACCCAGGGGGACCAGGAAAGCCCCTCTCTCCCTGTTAAAAACAAAACAGAGCAACAACCCCAAAGACAAGAACAACTGTCCAACAACAAACACAACGGTCAAGTTTGTCTTCTTCTCTATGATCTGATGACACTTTGCAGACATTTCCTTAGGTCGAAAAATAAATGATTAGCATTCAGGAGCGAGTGCTCCAGGTAACTGGAAGGTATTTGTCACCCTTGGCCTATTGTTTTAGCACGACACTTCCTCCTGCAATGGTAAGGCTTCCCTGAGAACCGGGAAGGGTCAGGAACTGGGATGATACAAAGCCCAGCTAGAATATTCAAGGTTGGTGGCTCGGGTAAGTGAGAAGCTATAAGGTGAAGGTCGATTATGTTTTGAGAATGCAGACTGGAGAATGTCGCCATCACTCCTGGATGCGACTTCCTGTCCTCGGGTCAATTCTGACTCGTAGTGACACTACAGTACAGAGAAGAACTGCCCCTGTGGGGTTCTGAGACTGTCCCTTTGCTGGAGAAGACTTCTGATGGCTGATGTTGTGGCTCATAGACCAACGTGTCACCCAGCCCACCACCTGTGTGCCTCTCTTGGGGATAGAGGGACTCCCTAGGGAGTCTGCTGTTGGTGGAGCTGCAGCAGAGATAGTAAGGGTGGCATCATCAAGTGTGTAAGAATGATTTTTTTTAAAAGTTAGGAAATGATCAGATGATATGGGCAAGTCTGATGAGAGTGAGTGGAAGTCACAAAGGCCCACTGTGCCATCGGGTTCAGCCACGGAACACTCTTCCCCGGGTGGTCTGGATCCTGAGGCCACTCTTATGCAGTAAAGACCATGGGTGGACTCCTGCTAACCTAGCCATGCAAATGAGATCATAGTCAGGAAAGAAAACCAAGTCAGCGGCTTCAGTTGTGCAGATGTGTGTGTAGCAACAGCTAAGTGGGGATGCCTCTACCTCTCTCGTGACCGAGCTCTCTTCCCACCGGCGTCCACGCCCCACTGCCATCAAGTTGGCTCCGACTCATGGTGACGCTACAGGGTTGGGTAGAACTCCCTAGAGTTTCCCGAGGCTGTAGAGTTTTACCCAATCAGACAGCGGCTTTGAACTGCCAGCCTGCTGGTAGAAACCCAATGCTCACCCAACAGTATTCTGTAAATGGAGAGCAGGAATTCAATCATGCTTGAATGCAAGCAGGGGATCTGAATCAAGGGCTACAAAGTAAGCGGCTGCAATTCAAACCAGCTGCCTGACGCCTTCTAAAAGCACGTAGGTCTTCAGGTCACTGGAATCCGCCTACACGTGTGCCAAGTCGTCTTTTCAAAGTACGTAACTTAAAAATAATACATCAATCTAGAAAAGATTTTCAAGTAAAAACTATGATGTAAAATAAATAAATAAAAACTGTTGGCACATCACACCTAAGTAAACCATTTTGTTCACAAAACTGAAAGTGTGTGCTTTCAAGTATGTTTTTTCTTGGATCCCTTCAATCTCCGCCCCTGCCCCATCACAGCCCTATCACTGCCCTAGTGGGAGTAGGAAGCTTAGCCTTGCTCCTGGAGAGTTGCTGCTGGATTTGAACCATAGACCCTGTGGGCCGTAGTCCCTCACACAACCACTACACTATCAGGGCTCAGTTGGCTTTCTTCAATATTTTGAGACAACTAATGATTATCTCTGAGGAAAGACTTTTGTAAGCAGAGGGGGGAAAACACAACCAAACAACAATGCCTGCCTGTGCTGTCTCTGTGTTCAAGATTGTCCCAAGTTAGTAGAGGGAATTAACGAGACATGCTGGTGTTCCTTGGTTTCTCTCTTTTTAAAAATAATCGGCTTTAATACAGCTATCAAATCAGTCCGTAGTTCAATGTTTTCTTAAAGTGGAGCTCCTGGTGGGGCCTGAATCGCAGCCTGCACAGATGCTGCTCCACCAGGGGGCGGTCTGGAACCAGTGCTGCAGCACTTGAGCTCTGTCAAAGTGAGCCAATTACGTGGCCGTCTGTTGTCTCCTGGTGTTAAGCCACATTAGGCGTGATCTCGTCTGCATACACAGGCACGCTCATAGTTTTGACTGCTAATTCTTTGCAGATGAACAGCTGCCAAAATGAAACATTATTGAAACAAGTTACCTGACACTTTCTAGGAGGGCATAGGTTCTGAAGGTCAACTCCTCCTCGCCAGGGGTCACCAACATAATTCTGACTCACGGCAACTCCATGCGTGCTAGCCGGGAACCCGCCTCCATAGCGTTTTCAAAAGCTGGTTGTTTTTCCCTCCCAAAAGGCCGAATGGGCTTCAAAAACGTTTGTAGAAATATGGCATTATATGAGAAATGGAATTTTCCTGGTCACTTTATGAAGCCTCTTGTCAGTGGTGAGACCTTTCTCCTAAGGCACCCCTGAGTGAATCTCAAGGCCCAAACTTGTGGTCAGTCACTGAGCACTTTAACTGTGGGCAGAGGGGTCAATGCCGGCAGTGCCTTAGAAAGATTGACTTTGGGGGAAGAGAACCACACGCTGTAGTCAAGGTGTCTGGACCGTACTTAATGAGCTCTACGGTCATAAGAAGCAGTAGACAGATTTGCTTTTTACCTTCTCCCCTTTGGTCCTGGAGCAGAAGCACTGGCCTTTGCCTTTACAGACACAGCCCTGGAAAGGGGGAAAGAGAGAACATTTTGTTAACAAATAGTTGGATAAATCTGCTTGGCAGGGCAGAAGCAAACCCAGCGTTCTGTCCTTTGATCCCTGAACACAATGTATTAGGAGCCATGACAATCCCCCTCACTGCCATCAAGTTGATTCTGATTCCTAGAGACCCCCTAGGCTAGGGTGGCACTGTGCTTGTGGATTTCCAAGACTAGCTCTTTACTGCCGTAGAAAAAGCCTCATCTTTCTTCCACGTTCCTGCTGGTGGTTTCAAACTGCTGACAGTGCAGCCCCTAGCCCAACAGGTAACCGCCATGCCCTGAGGGCTCCTTTGGAAGCTGGGCCACGGTGCTTTTTTGTGGAGAGAGGAGACCTCAAGTCAGATATGTTTTCTCAAAACACCAAACTCACTGCCCATTCTGACTCACAGTGACTCCATAGGGCTGTAAAACTGCCCCTGTGGATTTCTGAGGCTGTAACCGTTAACAGGAGTAGAAAACACCGTCTGTGCCCCGAAGAACAGCTAGTGGTTTCAAACACCTCCCCTTGCAGATCACAGTCCAACACATGACCGCTCTGCCACCAGGGCTCCCAGGAAAGTAGGACGGTGTTGCACACTGGGAGATTTGTCGGAGAGGCCGCCATCATCTGCTCAGTGGGAGCCAGAGGAGGCTCTCTGCTTCTGTAAAGATTGGCAGCTTTGGGCCCTGTATTAACAGGGTCACTCTGAGGTGGACTTCACTGGATGGCAGTGGGTTTGTGGGTTTGGTAAGGGCCTTCGTCTTGATCTTGGGGGTTTCTCCAGTCTCTGATCTTTTTTTTGTTTTGTCTTTTGAACCCACTTTTTGAAACGCCATGCTTACACAAAAGGAATGTAATTTATTAAATGTCGATTCAAATGCTAAATCATTAAAAAATGCATGAGAATTTTTTATCTATCAAGATAGCAAAAAAGTGACAAATATTTCATAACCCCCAAAATTTGTGACTCTTTTTCTTACAATAATAAAGTTTCTCTTAGTTCACTTCTGTTTTAATGGAGTAAGAAATCATTTGTCTGGATAATGATTTTAATAATGATTTTATAGTCTTTCAACCTCTGCTAACCATTAACACATCCGGAAGGGATTCAAGGTTATAGGATGTTTTAGCACATTGGAATATTAAATGGTTTACCTGGTGAGAATCATTATTTTAATGGTCATTTAAATTCTTTTGTGACCTCACTCAGAAAGCAAAGTAAACTGTGATGGCAGAAGTTTGGAAAAAGATGGGACCAATGATGAGCAGGGAATCCTGAGAGGTCTTACCACAGGGAAGCTAATGTGGAGTGTACTTCAGCTTGCACAATTGCTTCACTGCTCCTCTCTTTTATCAAGCACAACGTCCTTACCCAAGGCCTGATATCTCCTGACAACATGACCCAAATATGGAGCCCAAGTCTCACCCATCTCACTTCTAAGGCATTTTTGGGTTCTTCTTCCAAGACAGGTGTGTTTGTTCTTTCGGAAGTCCATGATACTGTCTATATTCTTCGCTAGTGCCTAAGTCAAATGCATGGATTCTGTTAACTTTTCTAGATCAGTGGTTCTCAACCTTCCTGGTGCTGGGACCCTTCAATACAGTTCCTCATGTTGTAGTGACCTCCCACCCATAAAATTATTTCGTGGCTACTTCATAAGTGTCATTTTGCTACTGTTATGAATCGGGCAACTCCTGTGAAAGGGTCGCTAGACCCCCAAGGGATGGTGACCCACAGGTTGAGAACCACTGATCTAGATGGTTGACAAAAAAAAAAAAAAAGGAAGAGCCTCCTAAATAAGACAGAGTGCCATGGTTCCTGCAGCACTGGGCTCAAACATCAACAGTGGTAAGGATGGTGTCAGATGGGGCAGCCGTGAGAGACACGTGCACAGAACAGACCTCAGAAAGGGTGCTTATGTAAAGCACGGACCTGCAGACAAGGCAGAGCGTGACCTTGTCTGACCTTAGCTGGGAACATGCCATGAGGAGGTTCCAAGTGTGTGTCTAGCTGTGCGTGGTCATAAATGATTACAGAAGGGCTGCGGGTTTTGCTTTGGAGGGGACAAACAAATACATTTCAGTGAGGAGGCGAGTGTGGACCTAGAGAATCCATGAATAATGAGGACAGACTGCATCTTATGCAAAGGCAACAAGGGCTTCTGGGCGTGTCTACCAGCCAGCCCTTGAGGCCTTTTTCCTCCTCTCCACTCCACTTTGCTGTCGTTGGCTGCTGTCATATTGAAGCTGACTCATGGGGAACTCATTTCTGACAGCACGAAATGCTGCCTGGTCCTCCACCAGCTTCACAGGAAAGCCCCTCGTACCAACCCACTGCATTGAGCATCTCCCTCATTTGTGCTCACCCTATACTTTACCAAACCCAAATGTCCTTTGTCAGTGACTGGTCTTTCTGACCACCTGTTCAAAAAAGGTAAGATGAGGTCTTGCCACCCTGGCTTCCAAGGAGTATTCTACTTACATTTCTTCTAAGATTAATTCATAAACTCTTCTGCTAGACTACAGTATGCTCAGCAGTCTTCACCAGTGTGGTAGTTATGTGATCTCCTGTCAACTTGAGGATACTAAGAGGGATGGGGTGGAGTCCAGTCTGTCAATCAGGTCACAGCTTGATGATCTCATTTACAGGCGAGACAGAGATAAATGGTTCACTGGAAACTGGAGCCACTTTGTCTCTGCTACACATTCCTGATGACAAGCCACATGGAGTCATGCTGTTGGCAGCAGGAGCCCTGGAGATGAGTCCATTGCCAGTGAATCCACAGAGCTTTCCACCCACCAGGTGGTGATCTTCTGGTATTTAGCATCACCGCATGTGTTACATGGTCTGAAGATGAATTTATAGACATATTTGACATATGGGCTAATATAGACATATTATCGGACTTATGAATTTGAATTTGAATTGGATGGGACATTCTCTTAATACATAACTACTCTTTGGTATAATGCTCTCTCACACATATACAAGTGTCTCTGGATTTCTTTCTCTTGTTGACCTGGTCAAACACAACCAGCTCCACAATGAAAAATAAAGTGGACACGAGACTTCCTGGTCCTGAGCAGATTCCAACTCCTACTTAGATGCCACCGATTCTCCTGGTTGCCTTTTTCATTGTCCAGTTTTCCCAAGCACAGGCAGGGACTGCAATGATGTGCATGGTACAGGAGTTCCAGAGTCATCAGAGGGCCCTTGTGGCCATCTGGAATGTGAAAGACATCTCTTTCAGTAGCTCTGCTCAGTGTGATATGCTATTTCAGCCCTTGACTGCTATTCCCAGGGGAGTTGACTGGTGACCCACATCCCCTGGGCCACCCATACATTGCCTTCGGTGGGGTGTATAGGACTTTCAGAGCAACATATTCTAGCAACGAAGGGCGTGGTTGGCCGAGGCAGGTTTCCTGGGTTAAGACTCCAGCTCTGCCATTTATTACTTTTGTGACCTTGGGTACCCACTGTCTGCTTCTGTCTCCACCTCTGTAAAATAGGGTACAATGAGTGAAGACTGGCCAAGACTTAGACCAGTGATCTGTCTCCTTCTGGAGATTCAGTCCATGTGGGAACCCAGCAGTATACCTCGATACGAATTTCCCCCCCTGTGCCTGCTTCCCTGCTCACAAGTGAGGGGCAGTCGGAAGTGTGTCTCACACTTCTCTACATTTCCCCCAGCTCTGGTGGGAAATTCTAAATGCTCTTTTTACACTGAAAAACAACAATGGATTGGCTTATGCTCTAGTTTTCCAATTTATGTTCCAATTCTTTAATTGCCAAATCGGCTGGGAGATAATGTCTTAGATCTGTCTCTAAACATTGCCTGTCCTGTTTCCATGTCACCCTTTTTACATAGTTGTGCCCTTCCCTGCCCTGGGCTGATCTCCCTGCTTCCATGCCCACCTGGGCTGGTTGAGCACAAGGGGAAGTTGGCATTGCTGAGCCCTGGTTTACACTGCTGAGCAGGTCTGTTGATTCTGCAGTATGATTCTCTGGCCCAGCCTGCCCCTCTGTCAGCCAATAGCCCTGAGGCAGACGTTTTTGCATCTGAAAATAAGCTGACCAAGTGTGGCTCCAATGGTGGCAGGCACAGCTGTACTGGAGGGCCCTGACGCCACCTACACCCTGAGTCTGCCTTCAGCAGATGACCATGAACCTTGGCAGACTTTCCTCCAGTCAAGCAGAAGGGTACCCATGGGCTGGTCTCTGCAGGTCCCTTCTGCCCCACCCTACAGCTCCTGTCACCGCCCCGGCTATCACAGAAATCTCCTGTCTCCTCCCTGTCCAATCTTTCAACTCCTGTCCAGAGAGACACCCCCAGTCTAGACACCTCCAGCGGCCCTCTTTGACTGACTTTCTGGATGTGGCAGGCACAGACTACTGGCTCCCACGAAGGGGCTGGCGGCCAGAGGTCTCTGGTCTATCTGGGGTAAACATTCTGGTATGAAGGCTTAGCCCGTCTTGGGGAATGCAGTATGTGGCATTTGCACTTAAACATTAACAACAGGTAATTTGGCTCTTTCTCTAAAATCTTCTGAATCCAGAAGGACCAAGAGCCCTTTGACCATCTGAATGTGTTTGCAGTACCATAGTACCACAAAGTGAGTAGCCTTACAGGACAAATGCACGCGTTTCCAGTTTGGGAGGCTAGATGTCTGAGTTCAGGTTGCCAGCAGGGGCAGATTCTCTCTGAGGGTGCTAGGAGGAAGCCCCTCCTCTTCTCTGCCAACATCTGCATCTCCAAGTGTTCCGTGGCTTGCCCTCTCAGCGTCCCTCCATTGTCATACATCTGTTTTCCTTCTGGGTCTGTCTTTGTGTCTCCTCTCCTTTAGAGGTCACCCCTCTGGTTGAACTGAGGACTGGTCAATGCACCATGGAATGAATGCCAAAAGAATAAACAAATCTGCCTTGAAATCCAGTCAGAATGCTCCTGAGGGGCAAGAATGGGGAGACTTCATCAAAGTATCTAGTCACGTCTCCAAAGCCCCTATTTCCATATAAGGTCATATCTACAGGCACCAGGGGCGAGGAACTCAGCAGATATTTTGGTGGACACAATTCAACCCATGGCACTCTGCAAATATGAGGAAAAGACTAGAAGGGATAAGAAATGATGAAACGATGAAAACTCCCACATGAAATTGCCTTAATTACATGCAGCAGCTGTTGACAGAAAAAGGAAGACTGACAAAGCATTGACCATTCAAACTGCTGTGTTGGTGAAGATTGATGAACATGGCCAGGACATCCAGGAAAACAAAGCGCTCTGTGGGTGGAGGAAGTCCAAGGAGATATCTCTCAGCACAAGGGTGGAGAGACCTCTTTTCAGTTACTTTGGACATGTCATTAGAGGAGCTAATGACTGGAGAAAAGCACCATGCTTGATAAAGCCAAGGGTCAGCAATGCCAAGGGTGACCTTCTGTGAAATAGGTGCCATGGTGGTGCAGCCAGTTAAGCATTGGGCTAGTCATGGGAACATCAGTAGTTTGACCTTACCAGCTGCTCTTCAGGAGAAAGAGAGAGGCAGTCTGTTTGTGTAAAGATTTACAGTTCCAGAAACCTCACGGAGATGCTCAACACTGTCCTAAAGGGTCTCAAGGAGTCAGAAGTAACTCTACGGCTGGGTATTTTTGTAAGATAGGGGGCAGAGGGGCTCCAGTGAAAGGCAGCACCAAACAACCAGAGGAAGCAAACTTGGATGAAGGCTACAATAATATCAAAGTAGCAGTCAACTACTCAAATGAAATTCTGCTCCACTGATCTGTTCTAGTGTTGAAGAGCAACGATGTTACTTTGAGCATTAAGGTACACCAAACCACGGCATGTTCTTTTTCGATTTAAGTTTTAACAAGTTATTTTATTGGGGACTCTTACAGCTCTTAAGTCATGGCATTTTCAATTACCGAATATGCATGTGCAAGGACCACTGAAGAAGGAGCTGAGAAAGAAGGGATGCCTTTGAATTGGGGTGCTGGTGAAGAATTTGAAAAGTACCCTGGGATGCTTGGAGAACAAAGAAATCTGTCTTGGAAGAAATACAGCCAAAATCCTCCTTAGAAGCAAGAATAGCAAGATGTCATCTTATGAACTTTGAACACAGTTGCCAAAGAGACCAATCCCTAGAGCGAGACCTTGTGCTTAGTAAAACATCAGCGAAAAAGAGGAAGACTGTCAAGGAGATGTAGTGACGTGATGGCCTCAACAACAGGCGTAAACATAGCAATTGTGAGCATGGTGTGGGACTGGGAGGTGATTTTGCTTTGTTGTACATAGGGTTACTATGTATATTATGAGGGGAAACCAACTGGACAATACCTAATGTAATAAATCAGTGGTTACTGGTTAACAGATTTGGAGCATTTATTAGGTGTAGGAAGCTGAGGTCCAATCATGGGATGTCATTTTGCCAAATAGAAGCCTTCTCTGGATTCTCAAGAAGACTCTGATCCATATTGTCTAAAACCATGGACACTGTTGAGTCTTGGTGTATTTTTTTTAAATAACGAACCAAAAAACCTAAGAAGACTTAATGCCAATGAGTTCATTCTAACTCACATTGACACAAAGGAGCAGGGTAAAACTGCCCATGGGGTTTATAACTCTATATGGGAATAAAAAGCCTTATCTTTCTCCGGCAGAGTGGTTGGTAGTTTAGCACTGCTGGTCTTGCAGTTAGCCCTCCACCACCAGGGCTCCTACAAGCTCTTAAATCAAGTAAGTAAGATTTATTCTAGAGATGAAATTTTACTCACACTTTTAATATACTTCCTTCTTCCTTACAATTCTATTTCCAACTTTTTATTGCTGTGTTCAAAAGGAGGGGACACATAAAGGTATTTAATCAACTATGACCATCGTTAATTATAAATGATTTTTTTCTCCAATGTGGAAAACTCCTAACATAGTTTCGACCTCCCAGTATTTAAAATAAGTAGAGTAAACAGAGTAAGAACAGTGTTTGGAAAATTTTTAAGAAGAATGACCCAGATAGTTGATCAACCTAACAGTTGTCTTCCACAGCCATGGATAAATCCAAGAAGGCATTGGGAGTTATTGATGTCTTGGATGATGAGAGATGCATATTCTCTACTTGATTTTTTTATTTCTCCCCTGAGATCTTGGTCCTGAGCACCCAAGTCCCATGACTCATTAAGTTTTCATAACTGTCCTCGGTAGGTTTGACCATGTTCAGGGATAGATTTGTGGCAGAGGTAAGTACCATGTACAAATGACTGAAGTCACAGCTATGCGCATCCATGGGTATATGCCCCCTCTCCTCCCTACACTTGTTTCACTTGTCTGTCTATGTATGCATCTTTTCACTGCTATTGCAAGACTGTATATAACACAGTATTTACCTCTAACTCTCTCAAGCCCCTCTTCCATGAATCTTTCCCTATCATTGCCTTCCCCTCACTCAAGTAAACAATCTGTCTCTACTTTAGATAATTATAGGATATAATGATGGTGTGGTAGTTACATAATTTCACATTAACTTGATACATAAGTACAGGAGTGGAGTCTAGCCTATCAGAGCACAGCCTGATGATGTCTCCTGGTGGCTGTGGTCTTTTCTTGAGGATTCTGGGAACATCCTCTCTTTGCACTGGAGGCAGGCCACACTCTCTCTGCTTCACTTTACTGCTGTGGAGACACTCAGAGACTTGGAGGAGCCACATGGAGAACCACACCAGCTCTGGGATGCTTTCACCTGCCTTGGATCCAGAAGACTTTTCACCCACTGGCCTGTGACCTTCCTGCATCGTTGCATGTGCTCTGTGTGCCTGAAGAGGGATTTATGGACTAGTATCAGACTGAATGACTTGATCTGGACTGGGCTGGGATATTTTCCCAATCTACAACTGCTCTTTGATATAAATCTCTCTCTTACACATATATGAGTGTCTCTGGATTTGTTTCTCTAGTCAACTCGAACTAACACAGATGGCAAGGCACCTCAGCTTTCACCTGCCTTGTACTGATTCCAAGCTCCACCTAGATTTTATGAGAAGTCCTGTACCTGTCATTTTCCCATGAGCGGAACCCCCATCAGTACTTTGGGGAGACTTTGCAAACACAGTGGGCACCCTGGTGGTGCAGTGGGCCATGCGTTGGGCTCTTGACCAGGTTGGCACTTCCAACCTATCAGCATCTCCTTAGAAGAAAGATGAGACTTTCCGCTCCTAGACCCCTGGAGTGGCTGTTCATAAACCCGAGGGCGTAGTTCTAGTTGGCTTCATAGGGTCATTCTGAGTTGGAATCCAACCAATGGCAGTGGGTTTGCTATTTTGAGTTGTGTGTGTGTTGCGAACGTTGAACAACAAAGCCAACGGTTTAAACCCACCAGCCATTCTATGGGAGAAAGTTAAGGCTGTCTGCAACTTTAAAGATTGACAGTTTCAGAAACGCTCCATAGAGGCGCTATGAGTCAGCGGCACAGGGTTGGCACATGTCTGCTCCGTGCTATAGCCTGACTGGATTGAAAGAGTTGCTAGCAGGCTTTGCGTTAGCTCTGACATCAGGCAAGTGTCTGCACAGGAGACCAGACCATCGTCCAGTCCTCTGCCCTATTCAAGGCCACTGGGAGACTCAAGTGCCTGGTTGGGCACCTTCCCACCTAGAAGGTTCCTCTCCTGTACTTTATGGGACAATCTTCTGTTGTGATCTATAGGGCTTCCTGTGGATAATTTACTGAAGTGGTCATCAGGATTTTCCCCCTCATTTGTCTTAGTCTGAATGCTTCTTTGAAGTCTATCGGACTGGTATTTGAAATTCTGATGCTAGAACTCCCAGCATCATCACCATAAGCAAACCACGGCAGAAAGATAAACTGAGGATACTGTTGCTCTTCTTGTTGTTGCTGTTAGATGCTGTGGACTCAGTGACTCTATGTGGAACAGAACAAACACCCCCTGGTCCTGCACCATCCTCATGTGTGAGCCCATAATCACAGCCACTGTCAATCTGTCAGAGCAAGAGGCCTCTCCTTTTTCACTATCTACTTTACCAAACTCAATGTTCTTTTCCAAGGACTGACCTCTCCTGATACCATGTTCAAACCATATAAGGAGAATTCTGGCTGTACTTCCATGAAAGATTCCTTGGCTCTTTCAGAAGTGCATCCTACTTTTAATATTATTCTCCAGCACCACAATTCAAATGAAACTATTTCTCTTTGGTCTTCCTCATTCAAGACCCAGCTTTCACATGCACTTGAGGTGACTGATACTACCATGGCTTGGATCAGGTGCACACTAGTCCTCCAAGTAACATCTTTGCTTTTCAATACTTTAAACATGAGGATGGACAGTGGAAAATTAGGGTATTATAGTGTACATAATTTGAGTGCACATAACACACCTGGAGATGTTAATAACACAGTACTTAAGCACTTGGCTGCTAAACATGAAGTCGGGAGTCTAGGAGCCCCAGTGGCTAGCTGAGCTACATGTTGGCCTGTTAGCCACACACTCTGCAGTTGAAACCCACCAGTCACCTGGTGGGAGAAAGATGGGATTTTTTCCCCTTTTGCTTCTGTAAAGATTTACTGTCTCAGAAACCCACAAGGGCAGTTCTACTCGGTCTTCTGCGGTGACTATTTGTCAGAGTGGACCTGACGGCAATGAACATTTTTGAGCCATTCTGAGGGAGAAAAGACTTGGCTCTGCTCCCACAAAGATGACAGACTAGAAACTTGTGAGGGAGATCTTTTCTGGCCTCTATGGTCCCTGTTAGAATCAACTGGACAGCACCCAACAACCTCCCTACAGAGAATGGGTCTCCAAGGAGCATCCGAGGGTTTCTAGGACCACATGTTGAGAACTGTCTTAGCACATCTTGTATTAAACAGAAACTAGCTCAGGTGGTTCAGTGGATTAAGTGTTGGGCTGCTAACTGCAAAGTGCCAGATTTTACCACACCATGCCAGCGTGTAACACCAGGGTATGGAACACAGCAGCAAGTGGAGCAAAGCAATGAAGTCCCCGAGGAATACCAAAAAATGGACTTTGGGGACAGGGTAGGAAAAAAAAGGGACTTTGGGGCCAGGGCGTGGCATTCCATCAGACTCAACCAGAAAACATTTCTAAAAATCAACAAACAGACCTGGAACTACTTATAGGCTTTTTAAAAATTGTTGGTGGTTTTATTGTTATTTTGTTTTGCTTTGTCTTGTTTTTTAGTTTATTATTGTCTCTGTATGTCTAGCTAGATAAGATAGGTGGGATAAACAATCCGGAGGAGAAAACAACAGGACAGATATTTCTGAGGGACATAGGAGAGGAGGCGGCAGGGGTGAAGAAGGGGGGTGCCAAGAAACCCAGGGACAAGGGAACAAAATGTGATCTTAAATCAATGGCGAGGAGGATGTGGGATGTTTGGTTGGGCTTGCTGAAGTGCAATGAAATCAGCAGGAGTTACTGAAGCCCAAATGAAAACCAAACATGATAGTGGGGCAAGAGGAAAGAAAATAAAGAAAAGAAGTAGGAGGCAAAGGACACGTATAGAGGTCTAAATACAGGCATGCACATAAGAAAATATATTTATCTATAACGAGAGGGAAATAGATCTATGTGCATCAATGTTAAGTATTACAGCAGCAGATGCATATTGGGCCTAAACTCAAGTATCCCTCAACACAAGAACACTCTTTTCTAATAACCCAGCATTCTGTGATGGTCAACTTCCCAAGGAGATCACTGAAGCCAAAATGGGTATATAAACTAATGTGGTGAAGAAAGCTAATGGTGCCCAGCTATAGGGTCAGCTGAGCCCTGGTGGTGCTGGTTGTATCCAGGACTGCGGCCCACAGGGTTGACACTTCAAATCCAGCAGCAGCTCTCCAAGAGCAAGGCTGGGCTTCCTACTCGCACCAGGGCAGTGAGTCGGAAAAAAAAAGAAAAAAAATACTTCATGCAGATTTATAATATAAAAGATATAGGATCTAGGGTTTTAAATGCTTGAAGATAAATTAGTGGTCATCTAGCTGTGAAGCAACAAAATCCACATGGAAGAAGCACACCTGCCTGTGTGATCATGAGGTGTCAATGGGTCAGGCATCAAAGACCCAGAACAAAATATCAAACTGATGTGAAATGAAGGGGAAGGTGGAGTAGAGACCAATAGCCCATCTGTAGACAATTGGACATTCCCTTACAGAAGGGTCACAAGGAAGAGATGAGGTAGTCAAGGTGCACTATAGCACTGATGAAACATACAACTTTCCTCTAGTTCTTTAATATATACCCCCTCCCACTATCATGACTGTAATTCTAACTTATAAATCCAGTTAGATCAGAGCATATACACTGGCACAGATAAGATCTCAAAACACAGGGAATCCAGGACAGATAACCCCTCAGGACCAATAATGAGAGTAGCAATACCAGAAGGGGAAGGGGGAGGTGAGAGGAGAAAGGGGAAATTGATCACAATAATTGATATATAACCCCCTCCCAGGGAGACGGACTACAGAAAAGTGGGTGAAGGGAGAAAGTAGTCATGTAAGACATGAACGTTTTTTATAAATTTATCAAGGGTTTATGAGACAAGGGGGATGAGGGGTAAATGAGTTGATACCAAGGCTGAAGTTGAAAGAAAATGTTTTGAAAATATGATGGCAACATATGTACAAATGTGCTTCGTGCAATGGGTGTATTATGGATTGTGATGAGCTTTAAGAGCCCCCCCCCAAATGATTTAAAAATATATATCTTTCACTGTAAAATCACCACACTAACCCCTGAGTTTTTTTGTTTGTGGGCATCACTGCCTCTGGTGGTCGTGGGCGCTATCCAGTGCTGCTCCTGAGAGCTGCCGCAGGATTTAAACTGCCAATCCCGTGGGCCGCAGTCCCGCACTTAACCACTTACGCCACCGGCGTGATAACAGTATTTATTTATTTTTCAATGGAAGAGTTAGGATTAATTATGGTCCTTAAGTAAATGGTTCAAATGAAATAATTCCCTGATTAATAGCCTTCTTTACTGAGTTATAGTACTTTTCCACTCTTTGCGGCCTTCAGGGAAGTTTTTGTGTTCTGGGCACATCCATGTCCCTAACCTGTGTGGTCAATGTGTGGACAATATCCCTACAGAATCACCTAGAAGTGGTCCAGAGAGCCCATCTCTCTGTCATGCTCTTGAGAATTTCTGTAGGGCTCTTCTTTGGCCCCAAAAGCCTGAGTCTCATCACTCCTTACTCTTAAAAAGAAATTCAAAGGGTTCTTCACTTCTGGAAGATAAACTTCCCTAAATCCCCATCTGTTGTGTCGATATTTGATCTTACAGCACGATATGAACCACTCTGTCATTATGCATTTACATGTTGATCTCCCACACCAGACGGAGCTCAAAGGATGCTTCACACGCACTCTTTCCTGTACAGTCTAGGACTGAGGTCAAGGTGCAGAGGGTGGGCAAGCACTTCTCCCATGAGGGTAATGTGCTCCTCACTAAGTCACCTGACTTGGACCCACAGGACTACAAAATGAAGCCCTGTGGACACAGGGTGGGTGATGGAGATAGAGGTGAAGAGAAGCCAACAAAGGCACAGAAAGCATGGCGGACAGGAGTTGCCCTAAGGAAGGGAATCATGCTAAACACCATGGTTGTTCAGAGCTGTCGAGTCACAGAAACACTATGTACAACAGGACGGGATACTGTCCAGTCCAGTGTCATCCTCACAAGTATTCTTACAGGCGAGCCTGTCATGGCAGCCACTGCATCTATCCATATTGCCTAGAACCTTATTCTTTTTTCACTGCCCCTCCACTTTACAAAATATGATGTCTTTCTCAGGGACTGGTCTCTCTGGATAACACATCCAAAAGACAGTACTCTCAAAGGAGCAAAAAGTCTCATCTTTCTCCCATGGGGCAAGTGGTGGTTGCAACTGCTGACCTTGCCTCTAGCAGTGCTGTGCATAACCTCGATGCAAGCAGAAGGCTCCTGCGACAAGAGGGGGGAACAAGAAGAAGCTAGGCTCTGGTGTTTCTCTTTTCTTTCCAATTCTGATGAGGAATGGAGGGAAGGTCTTTCGGCTTCCACAGTGACACTTGAGATGATGTTCGTACTCTCGTTCTTCCTCAACCGAAGCCCCAAACCACAGTCAGCCTATAGGACCGAGCAGACCTGCTCTGTAGGAGTCCCCAGAGGGTAAATATTTATGGGATCAGACAGCCTCTACTTTCTCCTTTGGAGTGGTTAGTGGGTTTGAACTGCAGAACTGGTTGTTGGCAGCCTGATGCTTCATCGACCGCGTCCCCAGGACTGCTTTCAAAAACAGATCCCGAATGAAATGATAGATCATGATCCTGTGGGCTCACCGGTTATAACACACTGCCTCCTCTCTCTTACAGCCATGATTTCTGAGCCATTTCCCCCACTACTTTCCCACATGAAATTGAAAAGTCAATTCAATATTAGTCCCAAGTGGTATTATCCATCATCCACTCAGCAAACATTGATTGAGCTGGGCTCTATTCTAGACCTTGGGGATGTGCTTCACCACCTCTCTGCCAATGGGAGCTTGTGTGACACAGTGAGGTGGAATAGTTTTTAGCAGAACTTCCAGACCAAGATGGGCAAAGAGGAAAGGCCTGGCACTGCTATTGAGTCAATTCAGAGATTTACAAAATTAATCTGCTAATTAACAGATTAACAGAGACCCTACCGGGCAGATTAGGGTGTGGATTCTCAGTGATGGTAAATCTTTAAGGGAGTAGAAAAACTTTTTTTTCCTCCTCAGGAGTAGCTGGTGGTTTTAGAAGTTAGCAGTCCAACACATCACCACTATGCTACCAGGGCTTACTCATAATTGCTGAGAAAATTTAAAGCAAGAAAGGAGAGGGGGTAATAAAAATCTCAGGCTGAGCTGTGAAAGATCAAATACAATGGCCAAGAAAGGATTCACCTGAGAAGGTGATTTTAAGACTAAAGACGTTTAGGAAACGGAGAGGTCACACTCAATAGCACAATCATGGGACTTCAGCAGGTATGTCATTTGCCAGGGGAGTTCAATTAAACAAGTGGGATGAGGGTGCATGTAAATTGTAATTATGATAAATCATTGACCATGAAATTTGAATGTGAGGAGGGTGGTCAGGAGAAAGAAGTGGCGGTCTGGTTCCATGAAGAGTTACAACTTTGGAAACTCTATGGGACAGTTCTGCTCGGCCCAATCCGGTTGCAATACATTGGAATGGTTTGGTTTGGGCTTGGTATTAAGGAGGGAAGAGAAACATTGGGAGCTTGAGGTGGGAGGGAATGGCTTCTTGGACAGTGAGTCCGAACTTCAAGGTGTTGAGTGTGTGGTTCTAAAGGAATGAAGATGGAAAGATGAGATGGTGCTCAGAGAAGGATTGTGGACTGGAAGTTCCACAAGGGGTTGTAGTAGCTACTGGTAAGATCAACGTCATGGTGCGCAGAATGCGTGATGGAGGCAAGGTAGTCTCCTGCATTTTGACAGGTGTTGGTATTGTCTTTGGGTAACACAAGGCAAAACTGAGAGCCAGTCAGCAGTGCTTGATGAAAAATGCCTGCCACTATCCAGTCACTTTCTTTTGGGAAGGAAACGATCACTTGAAAGCAGATGGAAAATTTCTGATGTTATCTAAGATGAGAATATAATTTACTTGGAGCTATACTATTCTTCACTGGCATGGAACATTCAAATAATTTCCCCCCACACCTATAAAATCCACTGCCATCGAATCAATATGCACTCACAGGGAACTTCAGCTGTATTTGTAATATTTTATTCCTTCAGTGAAGGGGTAGGCGCAGGAGTCATTGCTGTTCTACTGCCTATGCCTTACTGTATGGCTGAGTCCACAACGGTCTGAACAAGAACACAATAACAATGACCCCAGGGCTCCACGGCAGTGCACTCGTGACGCCAGTTGGATTGACATACCATACCAGAAGGCCCAAGAAAATGTAAGCTATGTCTCAGACAAAACACACCTTGGGATATTTTAGACATGCTGTTGATTGACTGATTTATTTTTCTTTCTCATCCAGATGATTAATGGAAAGTAAGTAAAATAAGGTGCAGATGAAAAAAAAAAAGATGCAGATGATGAGAAAGCCAGAGGAGAGTATATTAGCATCCTTAGCCTTGACACTGGGGCAATTGGGGTGAGGGGTCAGACAAGGGCACAGTGTGGTATCATAAGTAGGAAGGGCACTCAGGGGAAGAGTGAGCACAGGATCTGTAAGCCCAGTGGGTGGAGTACAAGGAGGTACGAGTACTATTCAAGGCTCAGAGACTATAGTCTAGGCTATTGTATTTTAGATTGGAAATTGAGAATGTATGTATGGTGGTTACATAATCTGGTGTCAATTTGATGATGAAAACTGTAGGGGTGGAGTCTAGCCTGTCAATCTGTATATAGCCAAGGAGGCCTATGTCTGGGCATGGTCTTCTTCTGAAGATTCTGGAAACACCCATATTTCCTCCTTGGAGGAGGGAAACACTCTCTCTCAACTCACACCTTGGAGACATAGCAGCTGACAAGACACATGGAATTATGCTAGGGTCCTTAACTGGAGAAGCCACGGAGAGGCCCCTGACAGTGCTGAGATGTTTACAAAGCCACAGAATCCGCAAGACTTCCCATCCACTGGCCTGTGATCTTCCTGCATTTCCCATCATTGAATGTAATGCACGAGTCTGAAGAGGACTTCAAAGACTAGTATCGAACCTATGGGCTAATATGGGACTTATGACTTGATCTGGACTGGGCTGGGATATTTTCTCAAAATGCAATTGCTCTTGTACATACACCTCTTTCGCATCACATGGGTGTCTATGAATGTGTTTCTTTTGTCTACTCAGACTAACACAGTGTAGTAATACACGATTTAGGAGGAATACAGAAAGAGATGAAAAATGGAAATGTATTCATTGTAAATCACAAGACAAAAATGGCGGTGGGGGTGAAGTTTCATTGAGTTGGCTTGGACTCTGCACCACAGAGAGGAACACTCCCCACCATGCACCATTCTCACAGCAGTTCCAATGTCTGCATCATGGTTGTGGTCACAGTGCCAACCCAGCTCAATGAGGGGCTTCTGCTTTCTCATGGACTTGCTACTTTATTGAGTATGATGCCCTTCTCCAAGGACAGGCCCCCCCATCCCTGAAAAAGTGCCAGAGTAAACAGCGCTACCCTTCCCTCTTGACTTATCTTTCAGATGAGGGAGGAGCACTCTGGGAACACACAGGCAGGGAAATATAAAAGCATTTGTAATTCAAAGCAACTAAAATGAAGACACTCCATGTCTCACTCTTCAGCCCCAGATATCTTTGGAAACTCTCTGTGAGGACAGCCAGTTGCCCTCTTTCCTACCATTTGCTTTGCTTTTCTCTTAGTATTAAAACTAAAACTTGTTGTTGTTAGAATAGAGTTTGATTGTTCAAGCTGAATGAACAAAGAGGGGATATAGACGGCGTGCCTCCCTGTGAGTGTTGGAAAGAAGAGGACAGAAAGGACAAGCAGTGCATTGAAATTTGTTTTCTTAAGACAGAGATGTAATCTGTGTTGCATCCTAATTTGGAATGTGCAAGTTTTTCACGATGTCTTTTCCAATGGCATTTAGGAAAGCCATGAGTGGGTTTAGCTGCCAAGTAAATTAAAAATGATGAGACATGTAAGCCGAACTGTGAAATGGTGCAGCTGTCCTGTAATGAGATTTTTTGAAGACAAGGTTCATGAGATGAGCAACCTTGGTGGCAATGTAGGTTAGGTGTTAGTTGGCTAACTGCCAGGTTGGAAGTTCAAACCCACCAGCAGTTTCACAGAAGAAAGATGAGACTATCTGTTCCCATAGAGATTTACCATCTTGGAAAGTCTATACAAGGCAATAGGGTAGTTTGTTTAACAGTCATTATAGGACCCCCAGTATCACAGTGCTTGGAACACTGCATGACTGAGAGGTTGTCTCTGAACCCATCAATTGCCCTGTGGGAGAAAGATAGGCCAATCTGCTTCTGTAAAGAGCTACAGTCTCCAAAACTTTAGGAAGTCATTCTACTCTGTTCTACAGGGCCACTATGAACCAGACTTGACCTGGCAATTATGTTTCCTTTAGTTTATAGCCTTTACACCTTTGAAGACCTGAAGAGGCAATTCGTCTCCATCCTATAGGAGATAATTCTATGTTGAAATCACTTGATGACACTTTTTAATTAAATTTTTTTTTACATATTCATTAAACCAGTTGTCACTGTGTTGTTTCTGACTTATAGTGACCACATGAGTCTCAGAGTAGAACTCTTGAGCTCCCAATGACTGAGATTTTGGAAACATCTCTAGGCTTCTCTTGCTAAAAGCCTCAGGATGGACCCAAACCACCAAACTGTTAGTTAGCAGTAAGCATGTCCACCAGCGACGCAGCTGCAGTCAATGATATTCAAATTCATCTCCATATCCCTATCCACATTCAGTCACGGTGAGATGTTCTCAAGGCCATAGGAACCCTTGGAGTTAAGGGCATGTGATAGACAGGTTTCTTGTCCCAACATCACCAATGAAGATAGGTAGGTTGGTTATGCCAAAATGGCCAATGAACACAAGTGAGATTAATTAAAGGGCGATGATATAAACGGCTTGCCAATCCTTGTCTTTCTCTCTCTTGCTCTTGGATCTTTGAACCAGTGTGCAGCCAGCTGCTTTGCTTGTTCTGTGCCGCCATTTGCAAGCTACACCCCCCGTGGGACACCTAATCCATGGACTGTGTTGCTGTAAGTTGAGGTTCCTTCAAGCTCTGCTTCACCACACTACTGGAATATGCATCTCTTGAACTGGGGACTGTTGGACCCTGTCATCTGGCTGGCTGCTGTTGACTCACCTTACTGTTTACTGCCTGTGGTCAGATAGCCTGAATGTCTCTAGAATTCCTCAAGACTTGGAGGACTGTCAGTGTATTAATAATCTTATGGAAGTGAGGTGCACCGAGCCATTCTTACTGCTTTATAGATCAGCTAACTGCTTATTTCCTATACTAGATATCTTTCTATATAAATATAACTGTAAGGTAAGCCAAGGGAAACCACCACACCAGTCCCTTTGCAGGAGGAAGACAAGGCTTTCTATTCCCACAAAGAGTTTCAGTCTTAGAAACTCACCAGGGAGTTCTCCCTTGTCCTAGAGGGTCGCCACAAGTCAGCATCCACTTGATGGCATGAAGTTGAGTACCACAGAAATGGTTGTTGCCAAAAAGCAGTCTGGGCAACAGAACAAACCAATTTCCCAACATCTAAAACAATTTCTAACTTCAGGATATCCAAATATTGTCATGCTGTCTTCAAAGTAAATATGAGTAAATATGAGGACCTTTTAAAAGGTCCATGGGGAAAAAAATGGAATAAAATTTTAATGGGGTTCCCAAGTACTTCTTGAAGTTCTCTTGTAGTTCTTTCATGTTATAGACTTGGGTAATTACTTTTTTTCTCTTGACTTATTATCTTCCTGATTGAATTCAACTGTGGGAATCACAGATCACATTCCCGCACCTTCACCAGGTAACTGAAGTTCTAGGTGACACCTTGAGACTTTGCACCATCTAAATCTTCCCTTGATGAAAGGGATGGACACAGTGGCTACAACAATGGGCTGCAATGTAAACACAATTGTGAGGATGCACAGGATCAAGCTGTATTGCACTCTGTTGTACATGGGATAACTATGAGATTTGATGGCACCAGCAGCAAATTTCACGTCCAAAGTATGTGAAATAAAGTCTTGCCATCTTTGCTTCTAAGGAGCAAATGTTCCTGGGAGGGACCAGTCTGCAGAGAAAGATCTTACTCACGGTAATGTAGAAGGTCAGTGAAAAAGAGGGATACCTTCAACAAGATGGATTGACACAGTAGCTTCAACAAAAGGACTCAAGCATAGTAGGGACAGTTTGGATGGCACAGAAACAGGCTGCTTTATTCTGTTGTACATAAGGTTGCTAGGAATGGTACTAGCATGACAAGTTGTGGAGAACAACAATTTCTACCAAGTTGTCTCCTCCAAATATATGCCAAACTTAAGCTGCTTACAAGGCAGCCAGCTGCACACTGGTCCATGTATGTGGCATATGACTATACACTTGGAGGTCAACAAATGTAGATTAGGAGCTATTCTCCCTAAAGGTCATCAGTCATCTAGAGCAATCAGACTGTATAGTAGTAGAGTACTTCCTTATAGGAGCCCAGGGAGGTCAAACCCACCCAAGGATGATCAAGGTTAAGGCCACCATCATGAATCTAGGGTCCGCCTTTCTTGTCACATGTGTACCCCTAGTCCCTCCCCTTCCTATTACATGTACAGCTCTGGCTCATCTCTTTCCTATCATGTGTATGCTGATTATACATTCCCTTCCTGTGATGCCTCCAAAGTAGATTTAAATGTCAGTGAGCAATAAACTAGAGAGGGCTCCCTCCTGCTGGCCCCTCCAGCTCAGGCCCCAGCTCCCTCCAGAACACTCTGACTCCTGGGTTCCTGCCTGTGCTGTGCATGGACCCGGCTGTTGAGATCATGGCCACCCAGGAGGTGAGCATGCTACCATGAAATGTATCTGACTCCATTATTTCGAACTCTCATATTTTCTATGACTTTACTATAATCTTTATCTGCACATACCGGACTCATGATGATATGTTAGAGGCTGGTTTCTCTGACAACGGGTAACAAGAATAGCAGAGATTGCACACATGAACATAGATACTTGTATCATTATCATTTGATTTTAGGAAGGCGTATTGTTTGATCCATTATATTTGCTCTGTGTATGTGTATGTGTGCGTTAGGTATCACACCTTCCCTATTTTCTACTGTGACTTCCTACCTGTCACTTCCTGCACCTCTTTCTATTTCTACTTGTTTTGTAAATGCCATGAGCTAATCAGTCAGGAAGCTATAATGTGGCAGAATATTGTCTAAATTCCGAATAAAGAGACTCTGACTAGGGCCCAAAGGTCTCAACTATATATGAAGTTCAGAGGCTTCGTAGCATTTCCCTAGTTCTTGTTTACCTTCTAAATAACAGAAACTGTTAGGTAAGGGCATGTTTCTTTAGCTAATGGACAGTCATGACAATATAATACAGTCATATCATTAACACATTCTTGTTCATTTATTCCTAATTAACATCTCAATATCAAAAAAGTAACAAGAACACCTGTGTGGCAGTTACATAATCTGTCAACTGGTGACAGACTTGAGTCTCACCTGTCAATCAGGCTGCAGCTTGAGGACCTCGTATGCAGGCTCAGGGCAGATAAAGAGCTCAATGGAAGCCAGATACACACTCTCTCTGCTTCTTATTCCTGATGACAAACTACATGGAGCTACACTGATGGAGCAAGAAGCCTGGAGCAGGAGGAGCCAGGTGGAGACCCAGGCCAGCAGTGAGATGCTTCCACTGCCACTGGATCCACACGACTTTCCACCCACTGGCCTGTGATCTTCCTAAATTTCACATCATTGCATGTGTTGCATGAGTCTGAAGAGGAATTTATGGACTGGTATTGGACATATAGGCCAATATCGAACTTGTGGACTTGATCTGGGCTGGGTTGGGCTGTTTTCTCAATATACAGTTGCTCTTTTATATAAAGTTCCTTCTTGTGCACATCTGAGTTTCCCTAGATTTGTTTCTCTAGTTAACCTGAACTAATACAACCTGTCATTGAAACCTGAGCTCATGATACACGACCTGCACAAATGGTGCTGGGGAAAACGAAGGTCCTTAAAATGCATCAAAGAGCACCAAGTCTTCATTGGGCCTTGGTTACACACATTTGGTATGTATCCAGGCAATAACCTAGTATTTCGAGATACAAGAGATGGGGGTAATCTCTATGCAGGCCCTTGTCCAAAAGACAGTGTGACCACATTTGTGTAGGCTCTATGTATGAATAGAAATTCTGAAAGTGCGGGCTGAGCCTGCTGGCGTAAGTGGTTGAATGCGGGATTGCGGCCCGTGGGCTTGGCAGTTCAAATCCAGTGGCAGCTCTCAGGAGCAGTGCTGGGTAGAACCTACGACCACTGGAGGCAGTGATGCCCCCCCACCCAAAAATTATGAAAGTATAGATATAGAATGACTCAAAATGTTTAGCCCTGGGTGGGAGGTTGGGGTAGTTTTTCTATATGATATACACTTTCTTGAGTTGTTTTAACTTTTTTAAAGGCTGCAGTACTTCACAATTGGGGAAAATAATGATAATGGTGTTTGGTTTTCTTTCAAAAGAGAAAATGGTGATGAACATGATGATGATGGAATAGTAAGTTGTTGGCCTCACCAGCAATGAAAAATGAATTTGCTTCGTGACACAAAATAAGGATGAACTCATCCATATTTGGAAACATGGAAAACCAATTTATTCTGTACATCTGAATCACGATAAAAAGGTAAAATGTATTTTAAAAACTGGATCACTGAGAATAATCTACAGTGTTTTTTTCCTTGCTTTTAGTTGAAGATATTTTCTCACCTCACACCTACATTCTAAACCCATGGCACTATCAATGTAAGTTCCAGACACTCCAGAATGAGTCTGTCTGCCATAAGATATCTTCAGGTACACTTTGCATTTTTGTGGGCCTGTGTAATGCTGTGATAAGGAAGTTCTCCAGCCAGGTGTCCACATGACTGAACCTCATCAGTTTGTAACCAAACTCTTCAGAATATTGGACACCCAGTAAATAAGGGGTGGCTCACAGCATTCACCGGGCCAGATTCCCAAGGGCTCTGCGGTGACTCTCAAAGTTCTTGACTTCATATGAAGTGTCTATTTGAAATGTTTTTTCACTCGATGACGCCAATGCCTCTAACTCATCGTGAACAGGCATTTGAAGACTGAAGAAGCAGAAGACAGCATTAGGGATAGCTGGTTTCCTTATGCACTCTTGCTTACAGAGCAGACGATGAAGTCAGACCTAACTCTGGCCACTTGTCATAGTGATCTGTATATACAGCAGGACTCAGCGAAAAGACTATCATGCTGAGAGGCCACCATAATGCAACTTCCTTAAACATGTTATGAGACAAAAGAACTTTATGTCTAAATTGGAGATGGTCTGCATGGCAAAAATCCACATCTAAGAACATCTCTAATGGAAGATTGGAGATAAGAAAATCGTGTCATGGTTAGAATATACTTGGGTTTGGACAAGTGCTAAGAATAACCCACTTGAGAATGTAAGCAGAGAACAAGTGTACAAATCCAAAACCCACGTCCAGTGCTATTGAGTTGATTCCAGCTCATAAGAATACTATAAATCTGTTCAGAAGCAGGCAGCCTCATCTTTCCCCTGCAGAGCAGCTGATGGGTTTGAACTGCCAACTTTGCAGTCAGCAGACCAATGTCTACACCATTAAGTTCCCATTTTCCCTGGAACAAAGTCCAAGGGGATTATACACAGACATTATACTGAGCAGGTTGACCAAGAACATCATTTATTACCACAGGAATCTCTAAGGTATTGTGAATAAAATAGAAATCAGAATTGGTTGCTAATTGAAAGATTGGAGGGTCAGGTCCACTCAGAGGTAACCTAGAAGAAAGGTCTAGCAATCTACTGTTGAAAATCGGCTTTGAACACCCTCTGGAGCACAGTTCTGCTCTGACACATATGGGGTCACTGTGAGTGGGATGCCACTGTTTGGTCTCTGTCTTGAACTAAAAATGTTTTCACATATTTAGAGGTAAACTATAAAAAGTTTGTTACTCATTCAATAAGAACATTGAATTGAGGAAACTGTCTCTTAGCTGACCAAATCTATAACATTTACTATCTGGCCCTTTGTAGAAATGGTTGCCAACAGCAGGGTAAGAGTAAAAGGAACCAGAACTGAACCATGAGCAAATGGATATGAGTTTTGCTTTCTGCATGTGTGATCTTTGGCTAATCTCTACCAGGATGGCAGAGATGATCTCTCTTAGGAGAAAGGATGGTGATACTTTGCCGCATTCATGCATATTGAACATGTTTAGCAGGAAAGACCAGTCCCCAGAGAAAGACATCATGCTGGGTAAGTAGAGGGACAGTAAAAAAGAGAAAAACCTTCAATTAAATGGATTGACATAGTGACTGCAATGGTGAGCTTTTAAGCATAGGAACACTTGTGAGGATGTTGCAGGGCCAGGCAGTATTTTACACAGGGTCTCTATGACGCACTTAGCAAAGGAAAAGATGCATAGAATAGTCTGGGAAGGTGCCTGTGTGAACCGTCTGTCCCCAGGGTGTGTATGTAATACATTATTTCCTTAACTGTTACCCACTGTATGTTTGCTTAGTCTTTCTTCTTTTTATGTGAGAAATTTATTAATTTTCTTTATGACTGTTCTAAAGTTTATCTTTCTTTCCCTAAATTTAAAGCAGTTTGCTATGCCTTGATTTCACTTTGAGCTCCTCTCCCTCTGGAAATTCTATAACTACACAATGGACTTCCCTTCTTTGTTTAGAAATTGTCAGCATTTACAGATCACTATCTCTGGTTCCCATTCCCTGATTTCAATTTTTCAGCTTCATTATGCACTGGAGAACTCTCTTTTTTTTAAAAAAAAAATCATTCTATTGGGGGCTCATACAACTCTTATCACAATCCACACATCCATCCATTGTGTCAAACACTTTTATACATTTGTTTCCCTCGTCGCTTTCAAAACATTTGTGTTCAACTTGAGTCCCTAGTATCCACTACTGGAGAACTTTTTGTCTGAATTGATGCTGTTGTGGATCTTACTTTCAAGTTGTTGTCTGATTTCCCAGGTTTCTGTCCAAAAGATACCCATTAATATTTTTATAAGCTTATTCTGGTTTTTCAAAAGACAATTTTTGCTTCTCTGGGAATGTCTTAGTTTCACCATTTTGAAAGACAGTACTGCTGGATTTATGATTTGGGGTTGGAAATTTTTTCTTTTTCAAAGTTTTTATATTTGTTATTCCCCTGCCTTCTTATCTGTATAGGATTTTTTGTTGTTGTTGAAAAATGGTACTTATTAGTGTTCCTTTGCTGGTGATATTTCATTTTTCATGAACTATTCTCAGAATTCTGTTTCATTTGTTTTGGAATGTTTATGATGTCGTGATGACTTTCTGTTGGGGTCTATCCTGTATGAGGTTCATTGTCTTTAATGGAATCTCATCTTTCATGATATAGAGACTTTTCCTTCCTCAATAAAGCTTAAAAAATTCTCTCTGCTTTTTCTTCCTCTTCCTCTTCTGAAATTCCAATTATACATACATTCTTTGCCTGATAATATCCCACATAATACTTAGGTTTTCTTCATTCTTCTTTTGTCATTTCCCTCCAAACAGACTAGCGTCAAAGAATCTGCCTTCTATTTCATCAATTTTTCCCTTCGAGTGTTTCAATTCTATCTCAATGCTCCTCCATTGAGTTGTATATTCCTGATTTTTATTGTAATCTTTTATATTTCTAGTTGCAAGGTTTCTAATTGTCACTTTCTTTCATCATTGTGTTCTTGTATTGTTTTCCTTAATTCTTGCAGGGTTCGGTCAGTATTTTCCTTGAGATCTTTGTGGATCCCACAGGTGAGTCTCTGGAATTCCTTATCAGGTGGATCTCTTGCCATTTCTTCCCCAGGAAGTTTTTCCATCCCTTTATTTCGCTTACTTGCTGAGGCTGTTTTACCCTAGTTCTTTATCTGACTTGTTACTTCTGTCATCTTCCAGCTATTAAGGTGTCAAGTTATTCACTCATTTGTGGTCCGTTCTTATGTTACTTTGATGGTGTCTGTCGGCTGGGTGAGGAGCCCTGGTGGCCTCGTGGGCTATCCAAGGTGAGCAGTTTGAAACCACCAGCTGCTCCATTGGAGAAAGGCAAGGCTTTCTACTCCTCTACAGAGTCCCGGTCTAGGAACCCCACAAGGACAGTTCTTAGGATTGCTATGAAGCAGAATCAGTGGGATGACAGTGAGTGCTTTGGTTTTGAGTGACTGGGTGTAATGGTCTTTCTTAAATTGGTCAAGTGGGTCACTTGTGAATTCCCTGTGGTTCGGCTCGTATTTTTTTTTCCTTCCTGCATTGGGTGGTGTGTTAACAGGTTCGTCCCCTGATCTTGGATGGCAGGTGTGGGCAGGTCAGCATGCCTCCACAACTCTTGTGAGACCATGGACTCCTTCTTGGTTGGGGGTAGCAGTCTGTGTGCCCCCTAGAGGTGAGGGCAGGATGTCACTGTTTCTGCTATAAGGGACTGCTTCTCAAGTGCATAGGGGAGGCCTGCGGAACATGTGTGAATGGGAACTTCAAGAGGTGCAAGTACCTATACCCTGCAGAATCTGGTGGTCTGGTGAAGGTGCAAATGGCAGCATGTGCTTGGCATTGCTGATGAGGTAACACGCTGATCACCAAGACATGGGGGCAGGGAATATTCTTGCAGTTCACTGGGTGGGGCATGGTGTGTGCACACTGCTGGCTGCCAGGTGTTCTGGGTAAAGGTGGATGGGGATCCCCAGTCTTGGCAAGGGATGGGGGAATGGGGGTGGAAATAGGTGGGTCTACAGAAGCATGAGTCCCTTGTGTATCAGTTAGGCTTTAGAAGATGTGGCCAGGCTTGTGCTTTAGCATGGGACTTCTGTAATTGAGGGAGGGGGCGGTAGGTAGGGCCAAGTCCATTCCTCAGGGCACCTGCTGGTGCAGATTGTACAGGGCTGGTCTGAAAATGCAGGTGCTTCTCCATCCACATTGACTTGCTAACCGTAGGAGGTGGTTCAAACCCATCAGTGACTCCGAAGGAGAAATAGAAAGCTGTCCAGTCCTGTAAAGATTTACAGGCTCAAGAAACCTATACAGGGTCACTGTGAGTCAAAATAAAGTGGATGGCAATCTTTTTGGTTGGTTGCTTGGTTGAGTTTCTGGCACCAGCAGGCAGTCCCTGCAGAAATACCTCCCTCCTTTCTTGCACTCACCCAGCGGCTGGAGATCATCCTTTGCTTGATGTTGCTGTTTCTCCCGGTCCTCTAGTCCACTTGAACCCACAGCAACCCCAGGCACAACAGAACCAAACGCTGCCCTGCTGTGCACTCTCCTCCCACTCACTGCTCTGTTCGAGCCCATGGTTGCAGCCGTTGTTCCAACCCGTCACCTGGAGGGTCTTCCTCTTCACTCACCTGCCATGACGTCCCCCTCACCTGACCCCCCATCTGCATTTTCTCCTCTGATGCTCAGAGGACGCCACCCTCTTCGCTCGCTCTAGAGGTACTTTCCAACAGCCCCTCCCCACAGGCACATCATTCCCCTCTGAGCCCTGGCCCCCTTGCCCTTTAGTTCCCTGCTAGTTGGCGCAGATCTCTGGCTGCAGCGGAGCTCCCTCGGGGGTTGCACAATGCCATCTGAAATGACCAGGATGCTCCACGTGGACAGGCAGGGTGAGATCTACCCCCAAATATGTTTCCAGCTGGGCTTCCTCCTTTGTGCTCATCTCCTTCTGTTTCTTCAACTTCTGATGCGCTGGGATCTGAAGTCAGTGTTTACATCTATTTTACCTGCTTTCTCAAGCCTGGTGGCATCGTGGTTAGGAGTTGGGCAGCCAACAGCAAGGCCAGCAGTTTGAAACCCCGCCGCTCCTTGGGAGAGAAATTGTGCTTTCTACTCCCGTAAAAAGTTTCAGTCTCAGAAACTTACAGGGGCGGTTCTACCCTGCCCTATAGATTCATCATCGATTCAACAGCACTGTCTTTTGAGGTTAGTGCTATCAGGGGGCAGTGGGTTGCAGTGTGCATGCTTAAGAGGCCACATTGACTACAAGTCTAGAAGTTCATCCACACTCTATGGAAATGTGCTTGATATGAGGTTTACATGCAATGACAATTTGCTGAAAATAAAATGAACTGGAAACTAAATAAGAACCTGTTCCCATGAAATACCTGGCTTTTAGAATTCTTATTTTAATCCCAGCACAATCAATTCCCTGCAGCCAGAGCCCTCCCATCTTCCACCACAAAACAAGCAAAGCAAAACACCATCGCGTCAATGTCTACCCATAGCGGCCCTACAGGATAAAGGAGAACTGCCCCTTTGAGGTTCTGAGGTTATCACTCTTCATAGGAATAGAAAGCTTTGTGTTCCTCACATGGGACTCCTGGTGGTTTCAAACTGCTGACCTTATGGTTGGCAGCCCAGGATGCAGCCCACTACACACCAGGGCTCCTCGTGTGGTGTGCCATAAAGAGCTAACTTTAGGGGCCTTGGAAAGACAGCCATCATTATATCTGGTAGAGCTTTAGGAAACACTGCTCGCAGGAAAGCGTGACCTGGAACAGGAAGACCAGTGGAAAATGGAAAAACACACGGCCATCGTCACAAGGAAAACACAGACAAGTATAAATTACACAGTTGTCTGGGCACAGGTGAGACAGGGCGGCTGCAGGCAAGCTAGCGTTTGTGAGACCCTCAGTGTTCACCCTCATGTCTTTCTGGCGATGTTGCAAGGCATTCAGCAGCCTACAGTGCAGGGAAGCCTATTTTATTCAAGCAGAGGCATCAACATCACAATACTTCTAGAGAGAAACCCTGTCCCTGGACTTCTGTGCTGCTAACCAACCCTGAAATCACCACCATTAAATGGGATTTAGTACACTTGGCAAATCCCCTGACCTCCTTTTACCTGTGTTCAGGTTAATGGTTAAGGGTTGGTATTTAAAAAGCATGGCCGTTTCCATTCAGAACGTAAGTTAATAATACATCATGCCATACTTTCTGAAGAGTCGGTGGAAACAAGCGATGGCAGAGGAGTGTTGCTTTGGGGATCAGGCGGTCCTCAGGACAAACTGAATCTGACTCTCTGTTTCCAGTAGATAAGGACCATGAGTATCAAGAGCAGAACCACATACAATTGGAAAGCTGGAGTCCCATAGATGGTTTTAAATCACCAGGTCCATTCAGAGTCCTCGCTCTTTTAGAGCTGAAAACGATGGGAGAGTTTCTGATTGGTGTCTATAGTAACATCAGGCATTTCTCAGTTTTCAGAATGAACTATTTGTTTCTCCACATAGACGACCCCACACCTTAGATTTCACAGCCTATTGAAGTGAATCTCAACTGGAACGTGATCTGCTGCTTCCATTCTCTTTGTTCCTTCAGACTTTAATGGAAACCATTGACCCAGAGGACAACCCCCAACACCATGTAATTCTGCCGTGACAAATTTATTGTTTCTCCAACCCAAAGTCTGCCGGGATTCCCTTCGTTTTCTCTTTTTGGTCCCACTTACTTCCTATTCAATGACTGTTAAATTTTTATCAGCAGAGGAAATTTTTCCCTCTTCAGTGGAAAAGTTTCACAACCGAAAACTACCCATGAACTTGTCATGACAAGCATCAATTTCCCCCCCTCCTAGACATAGTCCTTGTGCTTTTTACCCAGATGCAAAGTAAATCTTGTTCAACTTTCACCTTTTGGGTTCTTTTTCCCTGGAGCTAATTGAGATTCATCAAAATAACATTACAATCTAATTGGAACAAGTGCATTCATGAGAGCAAAATGATTTCAAATGCCTTTGTGAATTTGGGGGGAACATTACATGTGGAAAATATAATTTCTAACCTACACTCAACCACATTTAAGTGGAACTCAAATTAAGTTACTTCAAATTTCCTATCTGTTTGAACTTTTTCATAATAAAATTTGGATGGGGGAAGGGCATAAAGCAAATCAAAAGGGAGCTGAGCCCCGGTGGCGTAGTGTTTGAGTGCGGGACTGCTGCCCACTGGCCTGGCAGTTCAAATCCAGCGGCAGCTCTCCAGAAGCAAGGCTGGGCCTCCCACTCCCACCAGAGGGCAGTGATGCTCCTTAAAAAAACAACAAAAAAACCAACAAAGCAAAAGGAAAAAGGAGTGAAGATGTGACATTGTGGTTGAAAGATGGAGTCATAACCTTTGATTGTGAATCGGCGTCATGCCATGGAGAAGACAGAAGAATGGATGCAATGGAATTATGGTGCTGACGAACATCGAAAGTCCCGTGGATTGCCGAAAGGACAAGTTCATCTGTCTTGGAAGAAGTATGGCCAGAGCGCACTGTAGGAGGAAAGATGGCGAAACTTTGTCCTACATAGTTTGTCCTACATGGCCGGGCTGTCAAGGTCATCCAGTCTCTGTAGAAGGGCATCGTGCTGGGTAAGGTGAAGGGACAGTGAAAAAGAGGAAAAGCCTCTCCGAGATGGATTGACACAGTGAGTGCAACAATGGACTCAAACATAAGAACAACTGTGAGAACTATAGAGGGCAGGGCAGTGTTGTGTACAGGGCTGCGATGACCCAGAACCAACTAACTTGCATCTGACAACAACTCTAACATGGAAGGTGAGACTTCCATCACAGAACCTCCTCGGGTGTCACCCTCCAAATCAAACCAAACTCATTGCTATGGAGTCCAGAGCCGCCCTAGAACACAGAAGAGAACATCCCCGGTGGATTTGCAAGAAAGCCTCATCTGTCTCCCTTGGAGTAGCTGGTGGGTTTGAACAGTGGACCTTGGGATGAGTGGTCTACCATGTAACTCACTACATGACCAGAGCTCTTTTGTTCCCATCCTATGCTATGTAAAATAATTCAAGGCACGATTTGGTATGCCAAAAGCATTTGTTATTTGAAAAGCATTTCTAACATTTTAATGTGTGCATATATTACCTGAGAGGGAGTGGGGGGGGTGCAAAAAGCACACGTTCCCCTAAGCCTGTCCCCCATCCTTGGCCCCATTCTAATTCAATATATCTGGTGGTGTCTCAGGAGGCAGCCTATTTAAGAAGACTCCCTTCTCTCCCCCTACCCCATGGTTTTGACCCTATGTGAGGCAACGATTCAGAAACCCTGAAACAAGATGCAGCCTGGCCAGGGGCCATTCCTCACATGAAGCCTGCTCAGGGACGGTCGAGAAGTTTTAAAGCAATCTCTTTGGAATGTTTCAGATTAGACATAAACCCCTCAGATCCCTTTCTGACCCAGGCACAGTTTCGGACTAAGCCCGAGCAAATGACAAGAGAGCATTGAGCACCTGGGCCTACTGCAGTTTATGAACTATTTATAGTTGAGAAGGATGGCAAGGGGAGGGGCTGGCAGGGGACCAGGGGCCACAGTCAAATCACAAGAGAAAAAAGTCCAACTACTCCCTATGATGGATACCACCTACTCTTGAGGATGGTGGTGGGGTTAAAAGAGAATGAAATTGGCAACTAACACTGCCATAAAACGTCGGCGTTTGCAATTACATGGTAAGTCTGCCAGAGGGATGTGGACGTTTTCTTACAATAAATATTTTGCACTGTGGCCCAATGCCATAAATATCTTGCACTGTGGCCCAATGCCACCCTGACCGGTTCTCACTGATTGGTAGCCTGCTTTTGTGTGGTGAACCTGAATTTTCTAAATTCATCTTTCTCCTTGAGAAAGAAGATGACTGATTATTCCACTGTAAAAACAAAATCACAACAAGCAAAAGAAATCTTGTCTGGTCACTGTGGTCATTACATAATCTCATGTCAACCGGATAAATAAAAGTATAGAGGTGACATCGAGTCTTTCAATCAGGCCTGATGGTACCTCCCTGAGGATCTGGCCTTCTCACAGGCGGACCCTGGGAACACTACTCACCCTCCCCTTTACCTCCTGTTGGCTGACCCTGAATGTGACCATAGCCCTGGAGATGTGTTCATCACCATTGGATCCACAAGATTTTGCATCCACCAGCCTGTGATATTCCTGCACCCTGCTCATGAGCATGTGGATCAGAAGAGGGACTTGTGGACTCATATCGGACATTTGGGCTTGAGTTGGACTGTGCTGAATTGTTTTCCACAGATAAGGCTTCTGGAAATAAGGCTCTTTCTTATCCATAGATGAGTGTCATTGGGTTTGTTTCTCTAACCAGCCTGGCCTATCACAAACACGGAAAACATCAAATGGACTGCTTGACTTACATATGGCCATTGAGTTGATTCTGACTCACAGAGACCCTATATGGCAGAGCAGAACATCCCAAGACTAAATATTTATGGAAGCAGATCCTAAACCAACCCACAGGCATAGAGACCCCATGGGAGCAGTCTCATTTTTCTCCAAGGGAGAGACTGACGAGTTCAAAGTGCTGCCCTTGTGTTTAGCACCCTGACACACAGCCCACTGTGTTTCTTAGGCTTTCCTCTATCGCCTCATCCATTGTCTTTTCCACCTCGGAGAGGGATCTTGCAGATTTTCTGTGGACATGGGAAGTTCCGTGTTTGGTGATGGATGTAGGGTGGAGGCTAAGGAAATGGGATCACTTCATTTTGTGGCTATATTTCTATTTCTCATTTGTTCGTCTCAGCCTTGTGCTGGTAGATGACACTACTACATTAATATTTATAGATGTGGTAGGCAGGGTGGTTCTCTAAAGATAACCCCAATGGCATCCTCTGAACCTGGGACAATGAACCTGTGGGCACCATGATTCTGTAATGTGATGTGGTCTGCACACCCAAGGTGAGCTTCATCCAGTCACACCATTTCTCCAGTTGGTGGCAAATTTGAAAGTTAGAGAGATTGGAAGCACAACCCAGGCAGACTCACCAAGCCTGCCTTGCTCTTGATTCCCAAGAGCAAGAGGCCACATGAGAACGTGGGTGGCCTTAAGTGGTGGAGAGAAACCCTAAGAAAATCAGCAAGAAGGAGAATGTTGAGCCTACAACTCCAAGGAGAGTAAGTCAACAGCCATCAGCCGCTGAGTTCTGAAAAAGAATGTATCCTTTCATCACTTGGGCTTTAAGGCAGATGAGATCAACATGTCTATGATGCAATGAATCTGTAGTAATTTGTCTTACAGCAAGAGAAAGTCAATTTATAGGTAGCTTAGTGTGGACTCTGATCTCAAAGCAATTTCTGTGATAAGTGTAAATAGTCTCTCCTATTTTGTGCATCCCTTCTCTCCTTGCTTGTGACTGCTACCTGATGCTAATGGTTTGTACTCCTCTACTAACTTCGGCAGTTCAAACTCGCCCAGTGGTGCTGAGGGAGAAAGACCTGGTGATGGACTTTCATCCAGAATCCCAAATAGTCCATCTGAACCATATGCCCTGGAGTCACTTTTAATCATGGTGACCCCCTGGCTTACAGAACAGAACTGATCCCCAGGATTCTTTTGTTCCATGGGTCTTTTGATCCCTGAGAAAGGTCATCACACTGGACAACGAGGAAGAACTTCAAATAAGATAGACTGGCATAGTGTCTGTAATAATGGGTTCAAATGTAGTGATGGTGAAGACAGTGTAAAATGGAGCAGAGCTTGATTCTGTTGTATGAAGAGAACCTATGAATCAGAGCTGACTCCGAGGTATCTTACATCGCCAATCCTGATAGGAGTAGATTCCCAGGTCTTTCTCCCTCGGAGCTCCTGGATGGACTCAAATCACCCACCTTTCAACTAGCAGTCAAAAGCCTAACCACTAGGATTCCCTTCAGCATGTTGCTTTCCTGCTAAAGACCCTGCATTGACTCTTTGTCATCTTCAGTATAAGTTCAAATGCAAGAAAAGAAAGGAGAAGCATCTCATGACTGGAAATCTCTCTCACTGCCTTTTCATCCATCTTCCTTCTTTCCTTTCTCTATGGCCAGCGACATCCTTATAAGTGCTGGGACCTTCCGCCTTACTGTCAGAGAGAGGCAGGGCTACCCTTCTCTCTCTCCCACTGGGCAACACGTCTCCATAACACAGAGTGACACAGTTGTGAATAGTTACATCTCTGACTACAGCTCATCAAACCCCTTGAGGTCAGGGAGTTTTTCTATTCTATTTTATGTTTCTCAGTTACATGCATATATTTCACTAGCATCTGGTCTGGAATGTTTGTGAAATATTCTTATATTCTCCCAATCACTATGAGACAGACTAGACTTTCTACTCCCATAAAGAGTTAGTCTGAAAAACCAACAGGGGCCTCCATCATATAGGGTCACTGTAAGTTGGTATCAACTTAATGGCAGTGAGTTTTCATCCTTTTGAAGGAGCTCTGGTGGCACCATCAGGTAAACATTGGGCTGCTAAAGGCAAGATCTATATAAGTGCATATATGTATGTCTATATATACATACATATGTATGCACACATGCCCTGCTAGAGTAATGGTTACACGTTGAGCTGCTAGCTGCAATGTCAGCCATTTAAAACCACCAGTCACTCTGTGGGAAAAAGATAGGACTTTCTATTCTTTTAAAGAACTATGTTTTCAAAAACTCACAGGGGGATTTCTACCCTGTCTTATGAGCCAGGATTGACTCCCTGCAGTGAGTTCTGGTGCATATACATATATATATATATATATACACACACACATATATATACACACACACATACACACACATACATAGACATATACGTATACACATGACATATATGTATATGACTGAAGAAGCTATTTGACAAGATTGCCTCAAGACAAACCAGCAAATGTATATCTAATCTATTTGAATAACACAGATAAAACTATTAGTCACAGATTTATATTCTTCCTGAAGCATGCATTCTATTTGGGTTTTTAAACAAGGATTACGATGACTTGTTTCAACCAACATTTGAAGTTAAGAACACCGTTCAAATCAGCCTCAAATGGTCCTTCTCTCAGAGAGGTTTGCTTGTCTGCATCTTGATGTGAGAATCAGGAGTCCAGACTCCAGACTCCAGTTTCAGTGCCACGAGTGGTTCTAATTCTGAAGACAGAGGTGCTCATTACCAGTTCCAAAGATGACTCACATAGAGAGGTACACACAGAGAGAACTCTATTGGACCAGGAGAAATCCCCAACAACCCTCTGGAGGACAGCAGGGCATCACTCAATTCCAGGGACAAGTCAGCAGAATCACAGCTGAGGGATTTGACCTCTGCACATACCGTTTCCAATGTGTCCAAGCTGCCTGCTCATCATCCACCTCTGGTGCTCACCAACCTCCAACCTCCGAACCAACCTCATGGCCATGTTAATTCTGACTCATAGTCACACGTAGTCAGGAGCTCAGGGAGTATGAACCATGATGAGCCCTAGTGGCATAGTGGATTATGGATTGGCCTGCTAATCTGGTTTGAATCTACCAGTCACTCCATGGAAGAAAGATGAATGTGTTCTCCTCCCTGAAAGTGTTGCCGTGTCAGAAGCCCACCGAAAGCAGAGCTACTCTGTCCTATCGTGTCACCAGAAGTCAGAACTGACTTGATGTCTGTGAGTTACCATTCTCCTTAAAGAGCCTTGGTGGCAGGGTCCAGTAAACATTGGACTGCTCACAGCAAGACCAGCAGTTTGAGTCTACCATTTGCTCTGTGGGGGAGGAGGGGGGAGATAAGGCTGTCTGTTTCTGAAAATATGTACAGCCTCGGAAATTCTACATAGGTTCATTCCGAGTGATAGGCAGCTTGATGGCAATGGGTTTGTTGCTCTCCCTCATGAAGGACTCGTGTGCTCAGAGTAGAATAGGTCCAGAGGAATTTTGAGACTATGACGTGTCAGAAGCAGATGGACAAATCTGTCTTCTGACGTATCCTGGGTGGGTCTGAACTATACATCTTTCAGCTAGTAGCTGTGCCATTATTCATAACATCAATCCCCTAGTTACATGACTGTTGATTCTGACTCCTAGCAATCTGATAGGGTTTCGATCATTTATGGGAGCATACAATCTCATTTTTCTCTTACGGAGAGCCTGGTGGATTTGAACCTCTGACTTTGTGGTTAGTGGACCAGTGCCTAACCCACAGCACCAAGAGGGGTCCTTCCCATTTCTTCTCATTGCCTCCAACTCTATGTTTACCAGAGTGGAACTGTGCTCTGCTGGGTTTTCAAGAGCTCAGAGTTTGGAAGTAGACACTCACAACTCAGTGTCATTGAGTGGATTCCAACTCATAGAAAGCCTATCAGATAGGAGTAGAACTGGCCATTTGGGTTTCTGAGGCTGTAGACCTTTACAGGAGGAAGAAGACTCATCTTTCTCTCCAGAAGAAGCTAACCTAGAGGTAGGCAGCCCAACACATGACACCAGTGATTTAAAACAAACAAACCAAAACCCTTTCCATAACTTCGACCAGCCTGTTTTTGAAAAGGGTGCTGCCCTTCAAGAGATGGCTAAATTTCTTCCAAGTTCTTTGTGTCTGATAAGAACATCTGTGATATTTGGAATCCTGAATTCCTGTGACTGAATGTTTCAGGAATTCATGATTATTTGTTAAAAAGATTTATTATTTTTTTTGATTGCCAGCTTTAGAAAGTGGTTTCCCACAGGGAATCCTGGACAGATAAACCCTTCAGGACCAATAATTAAAATAGCAGTATCAGGAGGGTAGGGGAAAGGTGGGGGGGAGAAAGGGGTAACCGAACACAATGTTCTACATAGAACCCCCTCCCAGTGGAACAGATAACCGAGAAGTGGGTCAAAGTTCCCTTGACTGAGGATGATGTAAGTTATGAGAATAATAATCTATTACTTATTAAGTCTTCATGGTGGGGGGGAATGAGGGACGGATATCAAGGGCTCAAGTAGTAAGGAAATGCTTTGAAAATTATGAAGGCAGCATATGTACAAATGTTCTTGACACAATGGATGAGTGTATGGATTGTGATGAGATCCTAATAAACCATTTCATAAATGAATACAGACACTGCAAATGTTAAATGTATCTACATATTCTTTATGCTACTCTACATTTATAAGAGAAAGGGGACACTCAATGTTATACACATTAAAATAACATCTCTGGTGGGTATTAACAGTGAATGCACTTGGGTCCTAGCTGAAGGCTGAAGATTTAAGTCCACTCAGAAGAGATACAGAAGAAAGGCCTGGCAACCTAATGCCCCCAAAGTCAGTCACTGAAAATGCTATACTGCAAAGTTCTACTCTGACACCCTAGAACGGCCCTGAATTGGGATGGCCTTGTTGATGGTAAATGGTTCATACATTAAAAAAAAAAAAACAGGCTAGAGGGAAATATAAAAACCACAAACATTGGCTGCATTCTAGGAAAATCCCGATTGAATTTTCCTTTTTAATTCATCAGGATTTTGCATATTTTCTTTCATTCTTACTTAATCTCTTTCATAAGATACTTCGGGGATGGCTAAATAGCAACACATTTTATGTGTAAAGCGTCATCTATCATAGTGTTATTATCACGACCATCCAAAGCCCCTCATCCGGTTCATCTTTCAAGCTGAAACAGGACGCTGGATAGGATCCCCCGGGGCACAAATGGTGATGGCTGGACCGCTACCTGAAAGATTGGTGCTTCCAACACACCCAGGGGGCTTCCAAATGTGCGCTTTGAAAACCTGGGAGAGCCGATGGAGACTAGTCCTACTCTGTGCACATGGGGTCGCCATGGGGCAGAACCCACTAGCAATTCTGAATGGCAAAGAATCTCAATTCTGCTTTTGCAGGAAGACGCAGCATTTCATGCCAGTGTCTGTACAGCATACCGGGCACCGTGAAAGTGTGGGTGCTCAGAGCACGTAGAAAGCAGAGCATGTCCTAGGGCTGATGGACCAGGTGGCAGGAAAGAAGAGGGCTGGTAGCTTCCGAAGGCTCGTGCCCTTGGGTGGCCTGCACGCACCTCACATGGAAAGATGGGATTGGTTTCAAAATGTCCTTCTTTGGAAAAACACTCTAACTCCTGTACTAAGAGAGCCAAGGGGAAATTTGCTGAGGAGAGTGGTTTTTGTTGTTGTTGTTGTTGTTGTTGTTGTTGTTAGCTTTTGTTTTTTCTTCTCTCACTCTTTTCGCCATGTGCTATCCATGGTCCCTTCTTTGAGAAAGAGACCTCTTCTCCCCCCACCCTCCTCGAGTCTCTGATGACTTTAGAACTTGCAACTCCTAATTATTTTCTGAGAATTTCTGAATATAAATGCTTTCCTGATTTCTTCCCCAAAGTGTGACTAGTTGTGGAACAAGCATCTTCATAGTAGATCTAAGCCCCAATACAAGAAGAAAGCACTTGGGACCCAAAGGGAAAACAACTTTAGGTAGTAGCAGGCATAATGGAAAACGAAGCGGGTGGGGGGAGAAGGCAGGTCCTCAATGCTGGATACAGCTTGGCCTGATGCCCTCTTGGCCTCTGTGTTTCTTTAAGTCAGGACAAATAACTAAAAACATCTTTTTTTTAAAAAAAAACTGGCGGCACTTCACACAAGGAGTTTTAAGTTACCCACCCTTATTGTTAGCTGTCATGGACCCATCATGGCTTGTGGCAAGCATACACAATAAAATGTTGCTGGGTCTTGCATGGTCCTCCCAACCCCAACCTCAAGTCTTTCCAAGTCCATCATTGCCGTGATTGTGTCACTCCACCTCATCAGAGGTCTTTCTAATGGGCCCTCTGACTCAACAAACCTGATGTGCTACTTTCATCCATCAAATCCTCCAGATGACATGTGTCCGAAAGAAGCAAGTTGGACACCGTTATGCTGTGAACCTGGAGGCTTTCTTGGGTCAGTTCTCAGAAGGAGTTTGCCAGGCATTCCTCCCCAGTCTGTCCACCCAAAAACCTCCCCCGCCCCCAGTAATTTCAAAAACTGCTGGTCTTGCTTCCAGAATCATCACCACTCAGAAGCGCAAGGCTCCTTGTAGGAACCCTGGTGATGCAGTGGGTTGAGCACTGCACTACTAACTGAAAAGATGGTGGTTTGAATACAGCAGCCACTCCATGGGGAAATTATGAGGCAGTCTATTCCCATAAAGATTTACTCCCTTGGAAACCTTGAGGGACAGTTTTACTCTGTCCTGTGAGTTCATGATGAATCAGAGCCCACCTGATGCCTATGTGCTTTTTGCCTGTTGTGGTTTAGTAACAGGCATGAATATGGCCTGTGTGACCACGAAGTGTCAAAGGGATCAGATATCAGGTATCAAAGAACTAAAAATTATATCATTATAACTGAGAGGGAGTACAGATTGGGACCCTAAAGCCCATGTGTAGGTGAAGTGACATCCCCTTATAGAAGAGTCATGAGGAGGAAATGAGTCAGTCAGGGGACAATGTTCTTAAATGCTCCTTCCCTTCCACTCTCATGATCTCCATTTTACCTTACAAATTTTCCTAGACCAGAGGATGTCCACTGGTACAGATAGAAACTGGAGACATGGGGAATCCAGGACAGATGATCCCTTCAGAACCAGTAGTAAGAGTGGAGGGAAGGTGGAGTAGGAACAGGGAACCTATTACAAGGCTCTACATATAACCTTCTCCCTGGGATACAGACAACAGGGAAGTGGGGAAAGGGAGACATTAGACAGTGTAGGATATGACAAAATAATAATTTATAAATTATCAAGAGTTCATGAGGGAGGTGGCATGGGAAGAAGGGAAAATGAGCAGCTAATACCAAGGGCTTAAGTAGAAAGCAAATGTCTTTAAAAGATAGCAACAAATGCACAAATATGCTTTGCATACAATGGATGGATGGATGGAGGGATTGTGATAAGAGTTATATGAGCCCCCAATAAAATGATTTTTTTAAAAAAAGGAGTGCATATGAATCTAGTGAAAGCAGATTCTTAACTGTTGTTTCATTATGGCATGAATGTAGTTGGTGGCCCCCATGAGAGAAGGGTTTGGGGCAGAGGCCAAACCATCCAGCTGTCATCAATGCAGTCACACGATCTAGGCTTCTCTCAAACCTCTGGGCTGAATCCCGCTCAGACCACCCCGTCTCTTGCCTGTCTTACCAGAGAGACTGTTTCCCCCTTTTCCACCTCTAATCCACCCCAGACACCACACCAGACACTTGTCTCAAAGCCTACGCCAATCACATCACATTACTACCCTTCTAAAGACCTTCGGTGCTTCTACTTCCACATGACCAGGTTCAGGCTCCTCCATAGGACACTACATGATGGTGTCCCTTGTCTCTGCTGACCTTTCCTGGTTTTCTCTCCTCCAGACGTGGGTCTTAGCCCTCGAAGACAAAGCCCAGCTCAGCACAGGCCATGACCCCTACATGGACAGGTCTTCTCTGCCCCCCTTCCCTGCAGGCTTGTCTTCAACTTCTCTGGGAAGACTTCTCTGACCCCTCTTCCTGCTTTGTTGTTGACCGCCGTGGAGTCAGTGCCCATGCATCATGACGGGACCCACATAAACAGAATGAAACACTGCCCAGTCCTGTGCTATCCTCACAATGACTCTGTGAGGGCCTAGTGCTGCAGCCAGGATCTCACCCTCCACTTTACCAAGCACAATGTCATTTTCTATGACCTCGTCTCTCCAGATAACACGTGCAGAGCAGGTGAGAGGAGATCTTACCGCGCTTTGATCTAAAGGGCATTCTGGCTGTACTTCTTCCAAGACAGATGGACTTATTCTTCTGGCAGCCCTTACAACTTTCAGTGTTCCTTGCCAGCACCATCATTCAAATGCATTCATTCTTTTTCCAGTATTCCTTATTTGATATTCAGCTGTCCCTTGCATAGGAGGTTAATGAAAACAGCATGGCTTGGGTCTGGCACACCTTAGTCTTCATAGTGGTATCCTTGCTCTTCAACACATTGAGGAGGTCTTGTGAAGAAGATCTGTCCAATGAGACACTCTCTTGGACCCCGCTTTTTACTGTCACCAAGTTGATGCCAACCCCTAGTGATCCAGTGAGGCAGGGTAGAATGACCCTCTGTGAATGGAGAAGAAACTCCATCTTTCTCCCTCAGAGCGGATAGAGGTTTTGAACTGCTGATCTCACAATTAGCAGCCCAACGCGTAACCCCTCGCCTACCCGGGCTCCTGGGGCATCTCTTAGTGCTCCTTTAACAGGGACTCTGTATTACCACCTTCTCACGGCTGCCTTTCAATGGCCCGTAGCTCTGCTAGTCTAGACGTTTATGGAGATAGGGTAGCTATGCTCACCCTCATGCTCCTAACTCTAGGAAAGCACCTGGCACCCAATAGGCTCTCTACCCATCCTGCCTGAATGACTATGAATAGTCTCCACACAGGAAACTCAACACAGAATATATAGTAAGCCAGAAAACATGCATTCTGTAGACTGATAGGTGCATCTAATTTAGGACACTCTTTGGGACTGTAGCACATCTAAGTGAAAGTGAGTCCAGTTTGGAGCAAGTTACAATCATCCCAATGGGGCTTTGATTTCATGAATCACAGAGTGTGTGCCAGTTTTTCTTAAGCAAATGGCTGAAACTTTGTTACGTGAGCTGGTGTGGGGGGAAAGGGCTTTAAAAATAGCTGACCGGATATCCCTCTTGGTGGCGTGGGCTATGTAAAGTATTTAGTGTTTCAGCCAATACCTCCAAATGGGTCGCTGAGCTTGGATAGACTCTCTGGAGGGACTTCTCCAGGGTTCAATATCTGCTTCTGAGCAAGAAGGGGACAAGTCTTTGAGAGATAAAACATAGTGTCCACTTACGCATTGCTTTCTGACTTGAGATTCTTTTTCGCTGTAACATTTTATTGCATTTTAAGTGAAACATTTAGCTAGTAACGTCTTTTTCCGAACAATAGTTCAGACACAAATTGCCCCACTGTCCATTGGCTTCAGCCCCTGCACGGTGTCAGCCTGTTCCCTGCCCCTCCCTGCACTCTTACCTTCCCTTTGGGGCAAATGTTGCCCTTTGAGGCTCATAAAGCCGGCTCTTTGGAGGAGCACACCACCGTGAGTGCTACTGTTTATTTTCTAGCGCTTTCTATTCTTGGCCTGAAAGGTGGCCTCCAAGGGTGACCTGGGGAGATTCAAATTACAAGGCTGTCTCAGGGCAGGACACCCAAGGGCTCTTCTCTCTCCACTTTCTATCCGATCTTTAAGTTTGGTCTTTTATTCTACATGCTTTACCCATTTGAACTGGGACCTTCTACAGGCACCTCTTCAGGAGGGGTCATAGTTGATCGGTAGGCACCATTTTTTGGTCTCATTTTTCTGGTCTCATTTTAGAGTAGACTGAAGTTCATGTGGACCCCTCGTCCTGTTGCCTGTTTGCCTCCTTAATACTGTGTAGATTGTTAAAAAAAAAACAAAGGGGAAGGTTAATGATAAGAGGATTTTTTAATTATTTAACCTTAAAACTTTTTTATAATATCCTTTATAAACTTGAGAAAGAAATCAAGAATTCTATGAAGCAGGGTTGCCTGATTTGGGAGTAAGATACCTTTCTGTTAGAGTGGGACAGTTGGGGGACATCTGCCTTTACTAGCCTCCACTTTTGCTTTTAAAAAGAAGTCATGGTGTATCATGCTGTTCTACGACCTCATAAAAACACAGCAGCATTTTTGTCTTTTGACCACTTGGGATAGAACACACACTGGGGCACAGCTTCTTGACCTAAGGTAAGCAAATGTACTGTCCTGTAATTACCTTGATGCCCAAGCTCTAGGAGCAGGGATGAAGCGGGTCCCTGGACTAATCAGCTTCTCTCTGGAGATGTGGGGATGCAGATGCTTGGGAAGTGAGAGTGAAGATGAACAGTGAATGAGCAGAGACCAGGAGGAAGAGAAAGCTGACTGAGTAGGTGGAAACTGAGCTAGAACCCAGGCAGGGCTGAGCATGAATTTGGAAGGGAAATGCGGGGAGTAGAAACTTGGAGGCATCAAGTGGCTGTAACAGTGTAGACTGACCAGATTCCTCTTGTTGAAGGGAGTATGGGTGGGTAAGTTCTTGACTGCTGGCAGAAAAGTTAGCAGTTGGAACACACCAGCTACTTGGCAGAAGGAAGCTGATGGTGGCAGTCCATTTCCTTAATGACACCAGCCTTGGAAACCCCGTGAGAACCATTCTACTCTGCTTGACAAAGTCACTTTGCTTCAAGTGAACTTAGGGGCACACAATAGCAATCTCCTGTGTGGTTCTCACTGCCATTGAGTTGATTCTGACTCATTTTGACCCCATAGGCCAGAGCGGTACTGCTCCCATGGATGTCTGAGACTAGATATCTTTATGAGCATTCCCCCCAGGAAAACTGTCAGCCACCTGGTAATGGGGTACCTCAATCCACCCATTCTCCACTTACTCAAGACTAAATACTCCGCCTCTTCCCACTCCTACTAGTACACATCAACTAAACACTGTACCAGGCTAGGTGCTTTTCATTTCTTTTTCACAAATTGATCGGCTGAGTCCACTTTCAAAAAGAAAGAAAGAAATTTGACTTAATGTCAAAAAACCCAGCTTGGCAAAGCAGGGGTCAAGAATGTGTACTCGAGTTGAGAAGGAATTTTTCCAAAATGTGCCAAATGGGGTGGAAAAAACTGGTCACATTTTTTATAGACTTAAAATGCCCTATTTGGGGTGCCTGGTTCTGGGGAGGAACCTTCAACCTGGGGATACTGGGAGCTTCCAGGCATCTATGGGGAAATGGCATTGAAAGACAAGAGAAGTTGGCCATCAACTTTCCAAAGTTTCTTCAGACAGGATTATTTTACATGTTACAATCCCAAAAGCTGCAAGGAACATCATCTCTGTTGGAGAAGAAAGGGCAACCTTAGGAAAGGTCACCACAAGGAGTAGCTTGGCAAACTCACGTACCAGGTCAAATATACAAAGCAAGGCTCACACCATCTCAGGGGCAAACAGGACCAAGGCAGTGGGCTGGAGCCAAGCTGGGTAACTATTCTCAGTCATGGCATGAATCCAAGTGGCATTTTTTGAGAGGAGTCAAGGCTGCCCATTGAATGACAAGGACACTAGCATTTCAGTAGTTGCCATGTCCCTTGTCGCATGTAGAGTCCCCTATTTTGATTTTAGCTGGGCGGATTCCCATACAGGAGGAATATAAGACTAAAAGTGCCTTAAAATTTGGGGGAAAGCAGTGATTAATCAGTAACTCAGTCCTCACATGCCCTCCTCCATCCTGGGTGCCTGCCAGCTCCATTTCCTGGTGTTCTGGTGTGCTGGCTGACCTGAGCTTACTGCTTCTGCAAGTACCTTTCCACTCACATGTTCCCCTGAGAGCCTTCTCTGCTGAGGCGGAAAAGTGCTGATGGGTCAGGCCCACGGACCAGACTGTCTGAATCCCTGAGACCTTGCCAGCATGCCTCAGTGGCAAGCAAGAGAAATGGCTCAGGCAAAACTCAGTGATCCCAAAGGAATTTTCTGGGATCACATAAGGCTGCACACAGACAATGTGAGTTAAATAAACCAGCCCCAGGGCAGTTTGGAGGACCTCAGTACTTGAACTAACGGAAAGCTTCTTCAGGGCACTGCTGTAGGCATGAATGAGCTCCTTGTAGTGAGAGTTGAAAGAATACTCAATTTCTGGGAGAGGAAGATTGACAGGCTTAGTTTGGGTCATGTGCCCAACCCCTTTGTTAGGTGCTAGGTACCTTGAAGGATAATCCCCATATCCCCACCAGAAATGAGAAGCCAACATTTCCCCAAAGAAAAATCAAGGTGCACCATTCAAAGCGGGGAAGGATACAGGGCAGGAAAAGTCACAATGGCCCATAGCACTCTACTTTCTGGTGCCTCCTGTTCTCTCTGTTTGCTTTCCAATGCCTGGCTGGACCAAAAGTCTGAGATAAGAAAGGAGAGCTGGAATTTTCTCATATGTATCCATCCATTTGCTGTGGCCTTTGGTGCCCATATTTGCCCCTAGTCTGTCTTTGGGACCTTCAGCTCTTCAGGCCACCTTTTTCTAAGACATGCCAGAGCTGCATACCATCCTTAGTCCAAGCTCTTTTGCCCCAAATTTTCATCTTTCAGGAGAACAGTTAAAGATGTTGATGTTGCATGTGGAAAAATAGAATAAAATAACAATGGAATTTTTACCATCCACCGTAGTTCCAAATGGAAAAGGAAGAGTGAGCAAGCAAAGAGATCCCCTGGAAAACAGAAACTTGAGGGAAGGCATTCACCCAGAGTAGAACAGCCCCAGATGGTTTCCAAGTTTTCATTAGGGAAGAAGTCCCTGGCTGCTTCTTTCTCCCACTGAATGGCTGGCAGGTTGCAATTGCCAACTCATTGTTGTGCAGTCGAGCCCTAACAACTGCACTGCCAGGACTTGAAATAAAATCTTAGAAAAGCACAATTCTTATTCTTCAACTAAAAGCAAACCCTTGGCGAAAAAAAAAAACCCTCAAAACCCTTTTTGTTTTGACACCTTTTATATTTCTCATTGGGTAAAGGTTTACAGAGCAGAGTAGCGTTCCATTCAACAATTCCTACACATTTTGTTTCATGTCATTGATGAGACTCGATCATCTCATGTAACAGCATTGAGTTCACTTCCTCCCAGCGTTTCCTGTTGCCTTTCCTTCTCCTTTCATAACCATTCTGGATTTTGTCTTTGGGTTAATGTGGCCCTTTTGATCTCAAACAATTGCATATTGTAAGGCATGCACAACTCACTAGTGTTATTATTTCATGCACAGATCTGTTGATTGGTTGAAAACTAAGCCAAGGGGGTGAATTGATTTCCAGGCCTGAGCAGTGACTAAGGACCATCCTTTCAGTCTCTATCTGACCAGTGAGCCTACTCTTCTAAAAGCAATTTTGAGTTTTGCTTCACTTTCTTATTCCACTCTTCAGCTATTTTAATGTGATCCTCTTAATAGCAAATGGTAGTGGTTGCTGGGCACCATCTAGTTCCTCTGGTTTCAGAGTCCCTGGAGACTGGAATGTGAGTGCTCCGTGAGTCTGTTGAACAAATTGCTTTTGTGCATCTTTGATTTTCCTTCTTATTTCCCCTGGACAGCAGGAGAGCAATTGGAACACCTTAGATGATCGCTCGTGATCTTTTACGATCTCAGGCACTATTCACCAGAGCAGGATGTCGGATATCGTCTTTGTGAACTATTTTTTAAGAAGTGCATACTTATTGTAAATTGACTACTTTCAGAATGACTTCATGTTCCTGCGAAAGTTAAAGTTTTTAGCAATCAATAGTCTGAAGGCCGTACATACAAAATCCGTGGGATCATGATAGCGTTATTTAATTCCTGACTACTTTCTTTCAGTGAATTGAAATGGAAATGTTCTGTGGTGTAATTTCATTCACATTTTAAAATAATGGGTCAACACCCCTCTCTTAGTGAAAAGTAATTCATTAGATGATTGATGCAGGTTAATGTAAGATCATAAAAGAGTTTGCCTCTTTAAGCTTTAGAAGGTATGCACTGGTTAAAGTGCCCTGCTGCTAACCCAAAGGTTAGGAGTTTTGACCCCTCAGCTGCTTGGAGGGAGAAAGATGTGACTGTTTCTGAGAAGATTACAGCTGTGGAAACTCTATGAGGCACTTCAACTCTGTAGTCTATTGTTGCTATGGGTGGGAATTGACAGGACAGTCCTAGGCTTCATTTCTTTTCTACTTCTTGTTTTGTTTGTCTGTTTAGTAGGATTATGGAAAAGCTGGATTATGATTTGGTTAACCCAGCCAAATTCCATCACCCACTACCCTGAGGCCCTGCCATGAGCTTGTAAATGTATCAGATACGATGGGAGGCATTCCTGGAACCCCGATCATCCCCATTGTACAGATCAGGAAAATGAAGCGCCAAGGGCTTTCCAAAGTCACACAGCTAAGTCTTGATGGAGCGGGCTATGCATGTTTGATCGGTGACAGTAAAGTATCTATGAATTGAAAATGATATGGGATCATAGATTCAGAGTTCAGAGGGAAAGTATAATAGGAACAAACAATTCCTTCATTTTATCCTGAAGTCCCCTGGTGGTGGAAATTGTGGACACATTAGGTCGCAAATTGAAAGCCAGGAGCTTAGCATCAGCCCAGCAGCACTAAGAAGAAAGGCCTGGTCAACTACTTCCAAATAATCAGCCATGGAAAATCCTGTGGAGTACAGCTTTCCTGTGACAGACCTCTCTCTGCGAAACAGCAAAAGGTTTGAGTCAGATCATTTTACTGGAAAGAGTAAGTCTTCAGATTTGGCCTTCTTTTTGGCCTGTTGGAGCGAGACTGAGGATCATCCATTTCAGGTGCTGAAATCCACAAGGGTGGTCATGACCAGGATCAACAGAGGACATGACCCATATGCACACAGGATCAGGAGCTATCATCGTAATTTTCAAGATGAAACACATTGCCCTGTGCCTGAAATAAACTGGAAAACTCTGGGCCTCAATGAGAGCCTGGGATTCAACAACCAAAATCTGCTCAATCTAGCCAAATCTGGAGGCTCAGCCAATGGGAAGAGCAGAGTGACATCACATGGGATCACAAGGTCAGTTTCAGGAAAGCAGCTTTCTGAAGGCGAACACTCTATTGAGGTAGCCTCCCAGGCTCAATCAGTAAATCAGTTACAGTCTGTTAGCTGATGGATGTCAGAGAAGTCACTATTAGTCTGATTTTACATCAGAAAAGTATTACACACAATTGTATGCCTGCTCACTTATATAAATGAAAGTTTCTAGCTTTTTTTTTTGGCGTGTGACAGCTAAGAGGGAATTGTTGGATATTTTTGCCTCATATTGGTGCAGATCAAAAATTTCAGCAGGGGGTGTGTGCAAAAAGTGGGGTAGGGCTAGAAAACATTTTCTTTGGCATAATTATTGGAAATGACTCAACTCTACAAATGCTCTGACTATTCTAGCACCATATAGGACATGCTGCAGTGATGGACTATGGTGCAGGAAAGGTGGTGGGTGGGGCAGGAAGTGATCGCTGAACCTATTTCATTGCAGCTTATGACTGTTGGTGAGTTGAGAGTAAGGCATAGTGAAAAGCTGACCCATTGAGGGCAGGGCCTCTACGTTATCACAATTTGGGCTGACGCTGTAGAAGAAAGAGGCAACTACTCTAGGAAACACCTCCCCCAGGGGCAGTTCCACTCTGCCCATAGGGTCACGGTGAGTCAAAATTCACTTGATGGCAGTGAGTTTGTTTTGTTCTGTGCCTAACTTCAATCTCTCAAACCAAACTCAAGTCCATGCCTACTCACAGGACAAGGTAGAACCCTTTGAGTTTCAGAGACATACATATTTGGGGGAATAGAAAGTCTAGTCTTTCTCCCTTGGGATATCTAGTGGTTTCAAACTGTCAACCTGGCAGATTGCACCGCAACTCGTAATCACTGCATCACCAGGGCTCCCGCTGACTCTGGCCAAAAAGAAGGAACTTAACAGGTAAGCCTTATTTGCTATCTGTGGCCATGAGGCATTATACTTCACCATGACTCTATTCCTATAAAAAATCTCAAAATTCACTGTTGTCAAATTGGTTCTGACTCATTGTGACCCTATAGGATAGGGTAGAACTGCTGCTGTGGGTTCTGAGACTGTCATCCTTTCGGGGAGTAGGGAGCTTCATCTTTCTCTAAAGACAATTGATGACTCTCTTTGTTTTTGTTTTTTTTTTTTGATGGAGCTGAGATGACCACAAGTGAATTTTGACTAGGTGATGGCTAGACTATTATCTAAGTAATATTAGCAATTTTTAAAATTTGGATTCCCAGTTCATGTTATATACCAAAGCGCATTCTGAATTGAATAATAAAAAATTTAAAAGGAAGAGGATGAGAAGAAAGAAGAAGAAAAAGAAGAACAAAAGGTATTATCAAAACAATTAACACTGCAAACCAAACTCACTGTCATCAAGTTTGTTTTTACTCAAAGTGACAATGTAGGACAGGGTAGAATTGCTCTGAAATGGGGAGTAGAAACTATGTGAGTAGAAAATCTCATCTTTCTCTCACACAGCAGCTGGTGGTTTTAAACTGCTGACCTTGTGGTTAGCAGCCCAGAGGTAACCACCATGTCACCAATTCTAGGATTGGAAAAGAATTCATTTACTTTATCCTGAAGAGTAAGAAAATGGCTTCTATTATTTATTTATAGTTCTATAAAAAATAAACACGTAAAAAATAAAAATAAATACATATATACCCGTTGATTTAACTAATGATTCTACTATATCGACCTGTTGTTAAATGAAAAAGGAAAGAAAAGAGACAGGCAACCAAATGCATCGCAGCATCAACAATTTTATATTTCTATATTTTATAATAGCAAAGGTCTCAGTTAAACTGTGGCAGTGGAAACACGATGGGATAGAATGCATTCATTTTGAAAGGTTACTGAGTGGTCTGAAAACACGCTTATAATCCAAAAAAACAACAACCTAACTCACTGCCCGAGTCAAAGTGGATTTGTCGTGACCTCGTAGGTCTAGTGATTAGAACAGCCGCTGTGGGTTCCTGAGATTGTCACCGTTCACAGGAGCAGACAGCCCCTTCTTTCTCCCCCTGAGCAACAGGAGGTTCCCAACTGCTGGCCTTGCAGAACCCTGCCCAGCTCATAACCACTACGCCACCTGGGTTCCTCTAGCGACGACATAATGCATAAAAAGCAGCATGCAAAATAGCATCTGGCATGCTCGGCAACGTTAGTCAACCTCATAAGGATAAATGATTCATGCTATCATTATTACATAGGATTTACTTTAAAAGCAACTAAGAAAAATGGTTTATAAACCCAAAGAAGCAGACTTAGAAGGCTATGGTGAGGACGAGGGGGAGGAAGGAGGGCGCCGAGAGGGTAAGAGAGGAAAGGGCCACACATGCGGGGCCTGCCTGGCATACTGGCTCTCTTCTGATGAGACTGGCGGTGACTGATGTTTTCCATAGTTTTTGTGTTAGTCGGGGTAGACTAGAAAGAGAAATTCATAAACGCGCATATGAATATAAGGAAAAGGTTATATACAAGAGGAATGGCATTGAGAAAGCATCCCAACCCAGTCCAGTCCAAGGTCCTAAGTCCGATATTAGCCCACATGTCCAATACCAGTCTAAAACCTCTCCTTCCGACTCACGAAGCACATGTAACGCATCAGGACAATCTTCAGACCAGTAGGTGCAGAGTCCTGTGTATCCAGCAGCAGTGGAAGCATCCTGGCGCTGGCAGGGGTCTCCCCATTTCCAGGGCTCAGGCTCCAAGACATTGAGTCTATAGTGTTTACCTCCACAGGAGAAATAGCACAAGATTTCCCAGAATTCTCAGAGAAAGCCATGCCCACACAGAGGTCTCATTGGCTAGCTTCAGATTGACAGGGTAGACTCCACCCCTACACTCCCAATCATGAAATTGACATCAAGCACATGACTGCCACATTTTTCTTTGTATGTGTTTGTTATACTCCATACAAACATAAGGGGTACAGCCTTAAAAAGCCTCCAGCCTCCTTACCCATCAAATCTAAACACTGGCCTCAGTGGCTACTGAAGGAGGAAAAATAAAAACCGACACTGACTCAAAGGCTTTCATGGCAGATGGGTTAGTTTCAAGCAAAGTTTAAAAATTAATAATATAGATAATAATATCTGACATATCGCTGATCTTTAGACACATTCACCCAAATAATAATGCTAGTTATTCCTAACATTTAATCCAGTGCCATGGAGTCAAGTCCAACTCATGGCGACCCCCATGCACATATCAGAGTAGAGCTGCCTCCATGGGGGAGGCCATGGCTGCTTTCTTAGAGAGATCACCAGGCCTTTCTTCTGAGTTACCTCCGGGTGAACTTGAACTTCTCAGCTTTTGCTGACCACTTTAATTGACTGCAACAGCCAATGTTATGGTTTGAGTCGTGTCCTACTGAAATTACTGTCAACCTGACGGGGCCGTGATTCTCCATATAATGTCCTTATCTTCCATTTTTGGATCGGATGTAATTGTCCTACGTGGTGCAGATCCTCACCACCATGAGAGGGTTTCACTAAGTTGGGTGGAAACCCCATTCACTTTCAATTCCATTTTCCACCACCTCTGGGCAGTCCTCGAGGGCGGTGGCAGTTCAGTAGGATCGGAGTCCTGATGTTCATGAGGTCGGATGCAATCTACAGAATCTGGTTGGACCATGAGTCAAATCCCTTCTGCTAGATGAACTATCAAAGGAATCTGACAAGCAAGCGGAGGGGAGAAGGCTCTCCTTACCACCAAGACCGAGGACTCGGGAGAGGAGACCACCTTTTGGAGCCACCATCCCTGTAGTGGGAAACTCTTAGACTCAGAGGAAGATTGATGTCAAGACACATGGAAATCTCCAAGATGCAGGCCTCCTGGAAGTTGAAAAGGACAAGGACCTGCCTCTGGAGCTGATGGGAAGAAAGGGCCTCCTAGGAGAGTTGGGCTTGCAGCCTCATAAGCTGTTTGAGAACATCCTTTCTGTTCAAGCGACACTAGATCAGTAGGAGATCTGGGACTCTGGGGACTTATGCCAGGAGTGACTTGTTTTGTTTGTTCTTGTTAGGAGGTGCTGTGGAGCTGCTTCTGCTCCTGTGCCGCAGACTGGTCCAGTGCTGCTCCATCTTACCAGGTTGGGAGGAGGTTTGTACTCATGGCTTCAACCACGGTGTCCAACCACCTCCTTGAGGGTTTTCTGATGCTTCCCTTTCTCTCTTCTCCTCCGGGGCTGGGTCCCTCCTGAGAACATGTCCACAGAACACATGCTCTTGTACTTATTTCTCTACCACAAAGGAAGCTTGGGTGGCAGAAGCAGTTGTCTAACCCCTAAAAGTGGTGGTTTGAATCTGTGGTTCCGTGGAAGAAAGGGCTGGAGACCTTCTTCTGCAGAGATGACAGGCAAGAGGCCCCTCTGCGCAGTTCTGCTCTGTAATACCTGGGTTGCCACAGATCAGAAGGGACGCGACCGGGCCTTTAGGTGGTGCCGGTGGCTGGTTCAGTTACGAACGGAAAGGTTAGACGGGGACAGCCACCCAAAGGTGTCTCAGAACTATGGCCTGACAAACTCCTTCCAAAGGTCACAGGCGGAAAAAACCTCAGAGAGCTCCAATCTATCCTGCAACATGGGGACGCACCACATCAGAACTGGCAACGGGGTTTGTTTGGGGGTGTCTAGCTCTCAAGTGTCCACAAATGGACACAAACAATGTTGTGTGTCAGGAAGAAAGACCCACATGTTATAGCGCAGAGGAACCATGTGGATGGCGGGCGTCGTGGTATGCATCGGGCTGCTAACAGCAAGATCAGCACTTCGAAACTAAGCGCCATGCTGAGGGACAAAGATGAGGCTTGTTCCTCCCGCCAAGCGTTCCAGTGTCAGACAGCCACCGCGGACAGTTGTACCTTGACCTACAGCGTCACTATGAGTACGAACAGACTCAATGGCAGGGAGTTTGGTTTTGAGGGACCATCTGCTAATTAACTCCAGCAGCTCCATCTTTCTGCTTGTTTTTGTTTTTTAGTCATTTTATTAGGGGCTCGTACAACTCTTAGCACAACCCACACATACATCCCTTGGGTCAAGCACACTGGTCCAGTTGTTTCCCTCATCATTCTCAGGACATTTGCTTTCTACTTGAGCCCTTGGTATCAGCTCTTCATTCCCCCCCCCCTTCCTACCCTCAGGAGCCCTCGATAATGTTTAAATTATATCTTGAAACATCCCTCGGATGTTTCCATGTAAATGTAAAGGACACTCCAAGATGACCCTTAATGTTGTGCACTGCACTTGCGGGGTCCGGGAAAGGGGATGAAAAGAGTTCTCACTCTCGCTCCGATGGCTGCCAATTACCTGTGAATGGAATGTGAGGGGGGCAGTGTTGACTCCATGGTTTTTGCTTTTATAGCCATGCCAAACCGTCCTACATGTGAAAGATAAGAAAGGAACAGAATAGTACTATTAAAGGTGACCCAGGAACACCTCTGCAGTTAAGAGGCTTGTGAGATGAGGTCTCTGGTTGGAGCGCTGCGGCAGCGATGCCATCTGGGCTGAGCTGCAGCAGCCGCAGTTACAAGGGGCAGCGTTGGGTCAGTCACCGGTCCCCCTTTTTTTTTAAACAGGGCAGTCATAAGGGAGGATGTCATTTCTGCTGAGGTTTCCAAATCCTGTTATTAGAAAATACCAGAAGTCAAGAATGCCTTGGAGATGAGTTCTGCAAATAAGAAGCTCCTGCCTGCGACATTCCAGGAAGTTGATATGCGGTCACACAGTAAGTGGGGATTCAAGCACGCAGAGGAAACATACCTGGGCTATTACTTTCCTGATATTGACAGGCATTCCTGGCTGAATAACTCTTGGCATTTGTAGAATGTGTCCCTGTGTGTACACAGGGTTCGACAGCACTCTCTCTGGAGATAGTAGGGGCAAAAATATCCAACTCACTGCCAGTGAGTGGGCTGCGATGCATATCAACCCTATAGGACTGAGTCAAACTATTCCAGTCTCTAAATCTTTTTTGGGGGGGGGGGTGGGGGGGCTCTAACTCTTTACCAGAATAAAATGCCTCATTTTTCTCCTACAGAGTAGCTGGTGACTTGCTTACCTTTTGGTTAGGCCCCCCACCCCCGCCCCACTATGGATTAGCCAGTAAGCTCAAATGAGCCCGTGCTTCTTTTGCTCACTGGGTCGTACCACACTGGCCCAGGCCCAGGCGCAGTGGTATGTGAGGCCTTACAGTCTTAGTGACAGCAATCAGAGTGCGCTGGCACCTGAGCAAGACACAGCACCCAGTTTCTGTCCAGTACAAACCTCATCTTATGAGATTTCAGATCTAGTACGGCTCTTAGCTCTAACATTGTGTGCGTGCCCTTACTTGTGTGTGTGTGTGTGTGTGTGTGTGTGTGTGTGTGTGTGAGTGTAGGCATGGTGGACCTGCTTATGCCCAATATGGCAGAACAAAGTGAATTCAGCCTGTCTGTGCAGACCTGGCATCCAGCTCTGGTCATCTGCTTGGGCTCCCGCTGGAGTAGGACTGCAGCCCACAAGAATCACCCAGGAGCTCCCCGCACCGCTTTCTGAACCCACTCCCAACATCCCCAAACACTCCTCTTTGCAGATCAACTCTGTTTTCCTGCCGCAGAAATCTGAACTGCCCCCTGGATCCATTCTGTTGGCAGGTTTGCTTTACCTAATGCCCCCTGGTTCCCTGGGCTGCACACCTAGCCATCTGGATTCTTTCTGATTGATTTGGCTTGCCCTTTCCTTTTCTGTGATTTCCCTGTGATTCCACACATCACATCTTTTTTACTGATCTAAACTCTGCCCTTAGCAGCTGTTATAGAGTCTGCTCCCCCCACCCCTAAAAAATTAGACATCGGAATCCTGGTCATTATGTTATGATGAAATCCTTGCCGATGAAATCGTCGGTTATGATGAAATCAGGGCATTAAACCTGGTGGCCTTGGGTAAAGCAGGCTACTGTATATAATGCAATCCAAGGTCATGCAGGTCACTTTAAGTAGAAGTGGTACCAGTGTAGGGAGGGTTCTAGACCTAGTCATTCCCAGTTATTGAAGAGCAAATACTCTGCCACACTAGAGAACCCAATGCCATCGAGTTGATTCTGACTCTTATTGACCCTACAGAACATAGAAGAGTGACTCTTTGGGTTCTGAGCCTGTGAATACTTACAGGTTCAGGCAGTCTTACCTTAGTTATAGAGACTGCCTGGTGTGTTTGAACTGCTGAGTTTGCATTTGGCAGCCCAACTCATAAGCCACTAAACTCAAAAATTCATTGCCCTCAAGTTGATGCCATAACAACCCTAGAGGTCAGGGTAGAATTGCCCCTGTGAGTTTCTCGAGACTGTGACATGTTATGATGGAGAAAGCCTCCTCTTTCCTCAGAGAAGCAGTTGGTGGTTTTGCAGTGCCGACCACCAAGGGTCTGTATAAAGAGGGAGCCTGTAGGACAGATGGTATGTGAGGATTGCTAAGGAACCAAGGGATGCTCAGGCTTTGGGATCAGGAAAGATTGAACACAGATGAGAGCTGATCGAGATTTTTAGCCCCCAGAATTATGAGAAGACAATATCCTGTTCTTTTAAGCTGCCCATTGTGGTATTTAAGGAGGTTTGGTGGTGTCGTGGTTACGCATTGGTCAGCAGTTTGAAGCCACCGACAACTCTGTGGCAGAAAGACGAGGCTTTCTATTCCTGAAAACAGTTCTAGTCCTTGAAACCCACAGGGCGCCATATGAACCAGCAGGGGTTCGATGACAGTGAATATGGCTGGGTTTTGATCTGGTGGCATAGTGACTACACATTGCCCTGTGATCAAAAAGGTCAGCAGTTCAAAACTACCGACAGGAGGATGACCGGGCATTCTGTTCCCATAAAGAGTTACAGTTTTGGAAACCCCCAGGGTTACTCTAAGTCGGCATCAACCCAATGGCACTGAGTTGGCTTGGAGGTACAGTGCTATAGTGGGTGACATGTCAGACTGTTAGCCACAAGGTCTGTCATTCTAACCCACTGGCCACTCTGGGAGAGAACGATGAGACTTCTGCTCTCACAAACACTGATAGCCTTTGAAACTCATGGAGGCAGTTCTAGTCTGCCCTCCGGGTTTCTAGGAATCAGGATCAATTTAATGGCAGTGAGTTGTGGCTATTGGTGTGTGTGTGTGTGTGTGTGTTACAACTAAGACAGGCAGTACTCCTTGGGGGAGTTGTTTTAGTTTCACTGGGATTCTCAGCCTGACCCAGCACACAGGATCTAGACAAACATTTGTCAAATTGCTGAATTAATGAAGCATTTCATTTTTATTTGAAGTTTTTTTCTCCTATGCCCAGCGACTAAAGACTCTTCTCGTCCTACATTGAGCTTCTTGTTTTCATGCTTCATAAAATGTTTCCTTCCTATAGACATTTTTGAGGACCAGCTGGACCCACCGAGATGCAAAGAGTTGGAACCGCAGAGATGGATGAGATATGAAGTCAGGCAGAAAGGTGACAGGAGAGAGGGTTGGAAGGTTTCTTACTAGATTGTGGAGGATGAATAACTAGAGTTCTCTGTTTTATACACATCTCCCTCTTGAACTGGATGAATGCTCTTGAATGAGACCCTCTTACATGAATCAGGACTGATTTTCGCTTGCCAGCGAACTTTCCAAAATGCACATAGGAAGACAACCAATAAGATAGCCCTTACACACACACACACACACACACACACACACTTCTTAAATGTAGAATTTTAGTAAGTAATTTTCTCCAAGGGTCTCAATGAAGCGTTATTTCTAATACTGAATAATTGGAAACGATCAAAAATTTTAATACAAAATTCTAAAAATCGATTGCTTTTGAATCACTTCTGACCCCAGCAACACTGGAACACAAAGTAGAACTTCCCAGTAGGTTTTGTGGATCTGTCGGTCTTTATAGGCGCAGGCAGCCTCATCGTTCTCCCGGGGAGCAACTGGTGGATTTGAACCAACTACCTTTAGGTTGGTAGTCCAACACTCCACCCATGTTGCCCCCAGGACTCCCTAACATATTCAGTGTAAAGCATTATTTAAATAAGTCATGATACCAGCCTGCTGGTATCCCGTGTGGTGGCTAAATGGTTCAGTGCTATAAGGCTAACTGAAAACCAAACCCCAAACTCACTGGTGTCAAGTCCATTCTGACTCACAGTGAGCCCATAGGACAAGATAGAATTTTTTCCACAGTTTTCCAAGACTGTATCTCTTTATGAGAATAGAGAGCTCCATCTTTCTCCCTAGGAATTACTGGTGGTTTCACACTGCTGGCCTTGCAGTTAGTAGCTCTATGTGAAGCTAGTACATTAAAGGTTGGTAATTTGATGGTGAAAAATTGAGAATCAGAATCAATGATGACATGAGAAATTTTTATCAGTTGGTGCTACAATGCAGAATGAAAATCAAGAAATAGATGATCAAGTCTACAATATTTATCTTTGGCCAATAGGGCCCTGGAGAGTTTTCGTTTTTCTACCTGTGCTTTGATAACAGTTCTGCAATGTGCACGACACAGGCAAACAAGAAAGAAAAGCCAGCCTGCATGTGGGTGGTTCAGATTTCCTTGTGTTACAGAGAAACCACACAGCATAAAATTGTCCTCCTGTCCTCGTCAAAGAAAATAAATATCTAACCTCGTTGCTTGGAGTCTGTCACCTGAGCCTGTGTCATCAATTCTGAGGAGAGAATCCTGAACATTTCATTACTTTCCATTCATGAACTTTTTATTTCCTTCAAAAATTGATTAACAGCTAATTAAGCCAAGGTGGGGGTGGGGGGAGAAGTCAAGGACCTGTCTGTTTTGTCTACTTTGTGGCCAATTTCCCAATTTTTTTTTAATGCACTTGAATTCATTTTTAAACACTGAGGTCAGTTATCCAAGAAACCTATTTGGAGAGACAATCTAATGAGCAAACATCGATCTGAAAGATTAAAGATGGAAAATTCCAAACTTACTCCAGAGTGAAAGATTATTATTTGCACACATTTACAGATGTGCTTTTTAAAAATCACCATTTCCTCTCTGCAAGCATGACAATGAGAATTGTATCAAATTCTATTGAACACCTTTTAAAATAGGCATATGAGTAGTTAAGTGTATACACACATGCGACAGCGCTTTGATAGTCTGACAGGGTGTGGACAGAGGAGCAATCACAGGCTGGCTTATAATTTTGGATGAAGGGCAAAGTGGTCTGTTTGTTTTCAATACCCCATGGCCATCAAGTTGATTCTGGTACAAGGCGTCCCTATAGGACAGAGCAGCATGGGCCTTTGGGTTTCCAAGCCGGTAAATCTTTGCAGGAGTGGACAGTCTCGCCTTTCTCCCAAGGAGCAGCTGGCGGGTCTGAATCATCGACCTTCCTGTTTGTAGCCCAACACACAACCCCCAGTACTACCAGAGCACCGTTGGTTCCAAGATAGCTCCCCAAGTGTTTGGAGTTTGGGGGCCAGCTTTTCCTTTCAATTCTTCACATGCCTAATTCTATTCTGGCGGTAGAGCTCATTTGAGGGATCTTCAAAATGTGCGGGGGAAAGTCCATTAGCTTTTGCTTCCATTTCCCCACCAACCTTTGAGGCATGTCTCCTAGGCACATGGCCTACTGGTTACCCTTTGGGCTGGAATCTAGAAGGTGAACAGTTTGAAACCAGCAGCCGCTTCTAGGGAGGGAGATGGAGGTTTCTACTCCTGTAAAGAGTTAGTCTTGGAAAGCCCACAGGAGCAGTTCTACCCTGGTTCTCTCTGAGTTGGTGTTGACTTGATGACAGTGTTTGGTTTGGGTCAATTTTGTAGGACTATGTGATAATGCTTGCCAGTGCAAACACGACAGAGAAGACCAGCTGTCTTAATTTTCTCAGGACAGGGGTTCGCTGATATCTGGACATTATCCCATCCCTGGATTTACTGCCTTTAATTAAGTTTTTGATGTTTGACACATATCCATTTCTTAGACAGATAAGCAAACCCAAGGTGCTTCCACCAGAGACCTAAGTTCAAGGACTTTATTGCCCTCCTGTTAGCTGGGTGCCACCGACCTAAACCCTCACTGTGCAGAATAATGGTCACTTGCTCCGGTGGTTATGGGTTCTCAAGTGGTGCCTAGAAGCAGTTATGAGCTGAGCTGTCAACTGCAACATCAGTAGTTCAAAACCACCAACTACTCTTTAGGAGAAAGACAGGACTTTCTACTCCCACAGAGCCATACTACAAGCTGTTCTGTCCTGTCCTTTCAGGTTGCTTTCAGTCAGCACCGACTCAGTGGCAGTGGGAAAGTAAAAAGAAGGTGGTGTCGTGGGTTATGTGTTGGGCTGTCAATTGTGATATCAGCAGTCCAAACTTCTTACCTGTACGGACACCAAGACTGATGAGCAAGAGAGCAGTGAGAACTTCCTAGACCCTTTCACTCCCTGTCCCCACTCCTCCTTGAAGATCAGCCACACCTCCCCTGACTTTTCCCTCTTGACCCAGCCAGGGGTCCAGGAGATCTGTGCTCATGGCATCCAAGTCCTGAGCCAAATCACAGAGCTGACCTCATGTGCTCAGCATAATTCAATCTGAAGACAACGCAACTTGTCAAACCCAGACTTCAACAACCAGCAGCTTCAAAGGCAGGAACAGCTGACTGGCATTGGTCAAATAAACCCCAAGCTCTATAAGCAGAGGTCAGGGTATGATGAGGATGGGAAGAGAAATAACAGCAAAGCCTGTGGGAAACAGAACTTCATCTTAAAGTACGATTGTGGCTTGAAGCAGTTCATTGTGAAGATTCACAAAGCTGTCAATTTGGCAGCTTTGATCCTTACGTCAAAATCTATTTGCTTCCCAATCATAAAGCCAAACACCAGATTAAAGTTCACCGAGAGACCCTGAGCCCCATGTTTGATGAAGTATTGTTATTCCCCATTCCCTACAAAGGCCTTCCTGTGTGGAAGCTCCACTTCTCCGGGTATGACTTCGACAGGTTCTTGCGCCATGACTTAATTGGCCAAGTGGTGATGAATTACTTCTTAGACATGGCTGACTCCCCCAGGGAGTACATCCTTTGGAAGGGCATTGAATATGTCAGCAATGACAACATGGATTTTGAAGAGTTGACATTTTCCCTCTGCTGTCTTCCAGCGGTAGACAGCCTGACTATTATCATAAAAGCAAGGGATTTGAAGGCAATGGACATAACTGGAATATCATATCCCTATGTGAGAGCCTCACAGATGTATGATGGCAGTCGTCTGAAGAAGAGGAAAACATCCACCAAAAGAAACATGCTGAATCTTGTTCACAATGAAGCCATAGTCTTTGACGTCTTTGATATTTCTCTTCAACAGCATGGGCAGAGATAGGTGTTTGCCTCAAGTTATGGCAGAATGTAAGTACAGACAATTAGAGAGCTGATATAATTTAATTCATCTCTGCTGAGAAAATGTACCAGAAGCCAGAAGCCTTACTGAGAAGTCACAGGAGTAACTACGAATTAAAAAGGGAGACAGAGTGGGTATTTTGAGAGGTGCCACCAATGACATCTTGTGAAATAACATAGACTGGAGGAAGGACTTTTCTTATGAGGTCCACATGCTTTGTTGGTTTTTTTTTTTCATTATAATGGTAGGTTCTTTAATCTACAACTTATCAAGGGTTCATGAGGGAGGGAGGGTGGGGGAGAGAGGGAAAAATGAGGACTCAAGGACTCAAGTAGAATGAAAATGTTTTGAAAATGATGATGGCAACATATGTATAAGTGTGCCTGACACAATGGATAAATGTATGGATTGCAATAGGAGCTGTAAGGGCCCCAATAAAAGTATTTAATAAATGCACACATGAAGAGCAAAGAATTAGCCATTATATTCAAGGGTCTTGACTGAGAGCTCCTAATTTCTATTGACATGTGACACTGAGAGTTCTTATTATAGACACTCTACTACAATGTGCTGATGGGAGCTTTCCTTTTTCACATGAAGCAATGAATAATGGTTATCACAGAAGCTTCGGTTTACTCTCCAAGGTTCATGCACATCATTCAGAAACTTCGCTGTAAAGGAATGTCAAGATCTTTGCTCCAGATCTGGTAAACAGCCATTGAGGGGACTCTACTCATGGAGACCTTCTATATAAAGGACAATGACTACCTGGTCTTGACTTGTCAGCAGCATGTTTGAATGCATCATTGTAGTTGCTGACCTCACGAAGGGGCTCCCTACTCTGGGCTGGCCACTTCTTCACCAGTCATAATGTCCTTCTCTAGTGACTGGCACACACAACCCTCCCACCCCCACCCAGATGACATGCCCTTAAAAAGGGAGTCGGATCATGATGCATCTGTTTGTGATCCTTACTGGTTCCATTGGCTAATTTTTGGAAGATCACCAAGTATTCCTTCACTACTCTGTTATAGTCTAAAAGCTTCCCTGAAACCTGTCCCCCATGGCTTCCTTTGCTGGTGTTTGAAATACTAAGTGGCAAGGCTTCCAGTGTCACTCAACTCAACTCTCACACCCATCAAATGGGTGCTGACTCAGAGCGAGCCCCTGTGGGTTTCCAAGAGTGTAAGTGAACATCAGAGTAGAGAGTCCAGTCACTGTCCTGCAGAGCTGCTGGTGGCTTTCAAGGCTGACCACGCAGATCGAGGAAAGATGCTCGTTCTGCTGAGGTGACATCATGGCAGTTTGCTTATTTTCTCATCATGAAAACAGAGGTGACATGAACGACCCACACAGGAGCTGTTATGATTAAAATGCTGAAGGCGGAGGCCAGTTATAAACTTTGTGGGAGCCCAATTGCCCTGAGCACTGTGTGTTTTCATTTATCTTGGGAATTAGGTTAGGCTATGAGGATGTTTTCTGGCTGAAGGTCAAAGACGAACATAGCCAAGTGCACATGATGATCACCTCCAGGTAGGTAAATGACTGCTGGACAATCCCAGACTGGACAGCCCTGTTGTTTGTGGAGACAGATTTTAGTTCTTCTACAAAGCAGCTGACAGGTCTGAACTGCTGGTCTAGCAGTTGGGAGTCCAACTCATAAGCCACTAAGTTACTAAACTGCAATGCACTCTGCCATGGAGTTGATACCAACCTATGACTCTTGGGACAGGGTAGAAGTGCCCCAGTGAGTTTCCAAGACTATAGCTTTTGACGACAGTAGAGAGGCTTGTCTTTTTCTGGAGAGGCAGCTGGTGGTTTTAAACTGCCGATCACCAGGACCTTTATAAGTGGTGAGCCCATAACTACAGCATTCAACAAAGTTCATCTAACTGACAGGTAACAGCCAGCTCTCACATAATCTGGCAGAGATGATGGTGGAAGTTAAAGAACATATTTCAATTAATTCAGGTTTGCAAAGGATCATGCTTAAAAGAAAAAAGAAAAAGCTAGCAGCAAAATCCAGATAGGTGCAAGACAGGTCTTGCAAACCTAGTACCAAATGAGAGAAGATAAGCACTCAAGAATATATGGATAATTGTATGACTCCACAAGCATAGTGTTCATAAGGGACAAAACTAGCATATTTCAGAACATAGTTACATGGTGAAATATAAAGAACAAAAAAGAAATAATTAGAAGCAATTGGATTGGAAAAGGAAGATAAAGGGAACTACGCTTAGAAGAGATGCAGGGAGCCTCCTGGGGGCTGCCAGTGTGCTGTTTCTTGACCTGAATAATCTCAATGTGGGCATTTGCGTACTAAAAAGGAGCCCTGGTGGCACACTGCTTAAGCACGCAACACTGCACTCCTGTCAGCCACTCCCTGGGAGACAGATGGGACTGTCTGCTTCTGTGGGGGCAGGTTGGATAAGGTGACCAGGAATTGGCACTAGCCAAATGGCAATGATTTCATAAATGGGTTTAGTCTTTAAATAAGCCATTAAAGTTTGTATTTATGAATTCACCTTCCTGTGTTATATCTGTAAAAGACATATTATGATGAATTTGGACTTACTCCATAGCAAAGCATGGATGTTTAACTCTCCCTGACATATATTACCTTACCACATCAACTAATTAAACAATATGGATTTTTTAAAAAATAGTAACTCAAATCAAGTCTACTGCCCCTGAGTTGATTCAGACTCATAATAACCTCATGAGTTTTCAAAGGCTGTGTCACTTTACAGGAGCAGAGAACCTCGTCTTTTTCCCGTGAAGTGGCTGGTTGGTTTGAACTGCCAGTCTTGGGGTTAGTACAGTTGCCCTCCGCCACCAAGTGCCATATAAATCTCTCCTATTTAATTAGCAACAGAAAGGCACAGACCAGGATAGGTAAATGGCAATGACATTTCCATGGACTATGCAGCCAGTGAAAATATGAAAAGATCCAGAAACTCTCTAGGCAAAACAGCATTCCATCTTGCTTTCCTTAGATGCTAAGGCACACACTGTGTTTGGGGACATGGAAAATTAACTGGAGTTTAATGCATATGGGTGGACACTGTAGTACTGACTACTTGTCCTGAGGTCAATTTTGAGCTATAGTGACCCTTATAGAGCAGAACAGAGTACCTCCCAGGGTTGACAAGACTGTGTGGATGGCCATGTCTTTCTTCCTTGGCTTGGTTACTGGGCTCCAAACTCTACCCTTAGGCTCAGCCACTCAGCTGCTTTTTCAGTACTGCACCTCCAGATTTGCCTACTACAAATAGATCTGATATATCAATAGATATATATACAATAGATATATATACAAATAGATCTATATATCAATATGGATAAAATCAAGAAACACAAAACTCAAATGAGAAGCATGGCCTTTAACAGATATGTATTTCAGATATGAAATGATTTACTACATTCTAAAAACCACAAGGCAACAATATTTATTTTTCAAATGGATATGGTACATACACACACATGTAGATATGTAAATAAGGGCACAGGAATGATGTATACAAATGCTGTAGAATAGAAGAGGAATTAAAGAATGTGAGGATGTCTCTCTCTTTGTGTGTGTGGGGGGTGTGTGTAACTTCAATCACTATCTTGGAGTCAATTCTGACTTATAACATCTCTACAACACAAGGCAGAACTTTCCCTGTTAATTTCTGAAATGGTAATTCATCATGAGCGTGGAAAGCCTCATCTTTATCCTGGGGAGCAAATAGTGGTTTCAAACTGCTAACTTTGTGATTAGCAGTGCATTGCACTCCACTATGCCACTAAGATGTGAATATATATGTGTATATGTATGTATGTGTGTATGTATACACACACACATACCTACCTACCTAAATGCAGAGATCTGAAAGTAAACAAGTCAAAGTTTATGAATATCAACCTAATCACAAGAGTAGAGTAATTGATGCTTGGTATATTACTTTTATTTGTGTGGAATATTTTCTAAATCAACTTTCATTTAGAAATTTAAAAACAAACCCAGTGGAGGAAGTGTACTCCTTCAGTGCAGCTGTTACTTAGTTCTTGGTATGCATCTCAGTTCCATAGTCCTGCTTGTCAGGAATCTTCCGACACCACGAGGAATGATAAACCATATCTTTAACCATGAACCTTATCTTATTCCGAGATCAGCAGAGGAGTTCTGGCACAGCTCACACCTTGCGCTTGTCCCAGGACTAGACCTAGAAGTGGGTGTCTGCAGTCAAGCAGCAGACATACTTCCCTCCATGTGTTTCAGTACAAACTGTGTGGGCGGGCACTTCCTCCCAGTCTAGACTCAGCAGATCACACCCCTGGTATCTTCATGTTTGGAGATCCAGTAAAGTAAAACTGAAGCCATTTAAGGCCAAGCATGTCTTTAGCCCGTGCACCACAAAGATTACACATACGGTGACCCTATGGCCAACTGTAGCCCTCCCTTATACATTGTTTATCCTACACTGTACTAGTTTCTAAAGTGTTGGTTTAGCAGCAAACACTTCAAGTTTGAGATGCCCAGAAACTGGGCATCTAATTTATCACTTGCAATGCAGGAAGGGTGCTTCTATTCAACTCCAACAACTGGCGCTGACAAACACCCATCCTCCTACTCTGACCACCCCCCTCTTTCTGCCTCAGTCCCTCAGTCCTTATGTCACTTGTCTTAGTGAGAATTTCGATTTCCCTATTTTATAGTCAATAGAAGTAGGGTTCAGAAATGTACAGTGCTTTTCCCAATGTCAGGATTATGCCATGGAGGGATCCATGCTGGCAATCTATGGCCCAAATAAGAGACAACTTACTGGCATTCCTTTTCTTTAAAAGATGAACGCCCTTTTCATAAGCCCTTAATGACATATTTTCCATGTGACTTAGCAGTTACAATAGAATTCAGATGCATAACTTTTCACAGAGACATTTCAAATGATTATAAAAAAACACTACAGTATCCTGAAGAAGTCACCGCACTCTGGCCAATCTAATACAGACAATTTTATGTGAAAATAAAATCCCCCCAAAATATGGCAATAGAAGGGAAGAGAGCATAATAAGAGGTTGAATGGTCATAGCTCATCCACTTTGTAGGCTGGTCCTTAACCGAGTATCATTCACCCCTTCCTCAATCAACACCTCCCATTTTTTCCCCACTTCTCTGGAGTCCAGAAAGATGTGCAAATTCTTCTCCAAGCCCCCCCCCACCCCCCATGACACAAGTGTGAAGGTTTTTACTCCTGGGGTTTATTGATTCCTGAGTTAAAGGTGGGAGATAGACCACACTGATTTAGATAACATTTAGTTATTACATGGAGAGGTATTTACTTCCTGGACTGGACATCACACATCTGTGTGAAATAGGCTTGTGTAGGACCAGATCATGGAAGACAGGCCTTTCAGAATGTAGTAGCAAAACAGAAAAAATAATTTCCATGTAAATCAATAGGGATATAGTTCAAATAACTCTCACATTGCCAAAGCAGTGCAAAAAGAAAACAGGCCGAGTTGACAGACTGAGACAGAGAGATCTCCTGTTTGCAAAGGGACATAAGAAAGAGTCCTGAAGGCACAGCAGGGGAGGCACTGGGCTGCTAATCCATGCTCAGCTGTTCAAAACCACCGGCTCCTCCCGGGGACAAAGATAAGACTTTCTACTCCTGTACAGATTTAATCTCGGCAACCCACAGAGGCAATTCTCCTGTTTGAAGTAGTCACTATGAGGTGGGACCCGTCTGATGGCACTGATATTGAGGATATATACATATAGAGCATGATATCATGTTTAAAATCACAAGTAAAAATACTCCATTGTCTGTGTGTATGACATGGAAATGTCTGGCAACCAGGAAGGAGAGAAAGCAATACTTCTGGGAAGAGGGACTGAGCAATACTTCTGGGTAAGAGTGTTTCAGGAGGGCTGTCCTTTCTACTGCCCGTGTAAAGACTTGATTTAACATCTGATTTAGATGGAAAGTACTTTGAGAATTTTTGTGGCCAGAGTTTCTTAGAAGCTCTCCAGGCAACATTAGTATTTCTGAAACTATCGATTTCATTTTTTGGGGGGGGGCACACTTCCAATTTTTTCTTACAACAAATATTGCAGTGCTCTGGTACATATTCAAAAATCATTTTATTGAGGGCTCCTGCAGCTCTTCTCACAATGCATACATATATCGTGTCAAGCAACATTTTTTTTTGGGGGGGGGGGGTCATCACTGCTCTCCGGTGGTGGGAGTAGGAGGCCCAGCCCCACTGCTGAAATTGAACCTCCGTCCCAGTGGGCCGCAGTCCCGCGCACAACCACTATGCCACCGGGGCTCAGCCCACAACATTATTTTTAGAACATTTTCTGAGCCCTGGGTATGAGCAAATGAGGAACAACTACTGATTTCTAAGCATTACTTCTTTGTTAAAACCCGCGAAACACCTGCTTGACTCTGAGGATGAGAATTATACCATGTAAACTAATCCAAGCCCACACTCACTGCCCTAGGGTGGTTGCTGACCCAGCAAGTCTTTGCAGAGGCTGTAAATCTTGACCTGGACACACTAGTAGTGGTTTTGAACCTCAGACCTGGCGGTTCGATGATCTCACAGCACCAAGAGGTCAATTCACTCCCACGTTAATTTTTTAAGTGGAAAAGTTACACGAGACAGCTGAAAAGTTACATTTTAATTTTCTCAAGAAAATTAACTCTGGGAGGTGGAATCAATTGCTTCTTAGAACACCGAGTTTTCCTTCTTAGTGGAAAACAAGCAAGACTCCTCAGTTGGATTTCATGATACCCAGGATTACGGGAAATATGAATTCTGGTCAAAGTGACAGATGGCGTCACATACCCGAACATGGCTTTTCCTTTTAAGGTGTTGTTAATTATTCAAAGAGTTAGTCTCTGAAACTCACAGGGGCAATCTTCCCCTGTTTTAAAGGGTCGCTGTGAGTCAGTATCAAACTTTGAGTCAGCATCCTCAAACTATGGCCCTCAGGAAATTTATGTGGCCCCCCAAGGAAATTTATCCAGCCCCCTGGGTGTTTTTGCCTGTCCTGCTTAGCAATTGACTCATCCCAGGCAGCAGTGAATTTGTTCATAGTTTTTGTTTGTTTGTTTGTTTGTTTTTTAACTATAGTCCAGTCCTACAAGGGTCCGAGGGAGAGTGAACTGGCCCCCTGTTTAAAAAGTTTGAGGAGCCCTCATGGTAGAGTTTACTTTGTTTTGGCTTTAAAGGGGTGGTCCAGAGGACTCACCTTAGGCTGTTAACAGAAAGGTCAGCAGATTCCAACCCATCAGCTGTGGCTGAACCTTGGAGGAAGATGAAGCTGTGTGCTCCTGCAAAGATGGACAGACCCCAGGCAGCAGGTCTGCTCTGTCGTATTAATAAGGTTAGTATGAGTCGGATTGCAGGTTCCTGCTTTGACAGCACCCCAGAGAGGACAGAGTTCAATGTGAAGTCACAGGTGGGGCTTGTACCATTGGGATTTCAAGGCAAGTTTCTATGCCTGCCCCTTGTGCCCTAGAAGCTTCATGCCACACACCAGCAGTGACAGCGCGAACCCCATGTCATATCCGTTCCTCCTCTGTGAGTATTTACTTATTTTTTTTCTTTATGACCTCTGAGACCCACATCCCACGCCCCCACTCCATCTTTAACCCTAGGGACCGTAGCAATACCCCCCAGTCTTGTCCTCCTAGTGCCCAGGCCCAGCGAATGCCACCTGTTGCTCAAACCTTGCCAGGAGCTCTTTGCACCACGTCATCTGCCCAGTGCAACAGGCAGCTCCAAGACCTGATCACGGCTGTCCCCGGCCTTCAGGACGCGAGTGGGTCTTGCAGCTCGGCACTCACCTTGCCAGATACTGGCGCGATAGCCAGGAGTGCCAGCAGGAGCGCCAGCGGCCTCAGCGTCGTCCCGGGACGCATGGTGGCCGCCAGCGCGGAGTCCCTGTAGCCAGGCGTCCCGCCAAGGCGTCCCTGCGCGCCCGGGAAGGTTGGAGGGTCCGACGGCGCTGATGTCTCTCCCTTGCGTGGCTTTGGCCCCGGCTGGGCGGGAGGGAAGTAGTGGCTCAGGTCCCGCCCTCGTCCCCCCCTTCCCCGTCCCCTGGGTGGTGTCCCTCCGACCGGGCATGGTGCCCAGGAGAAGAGCTGGAGTGCGCGCCTGCGGGGCAGGGGGTCGCGCCCCAGGGCCAGGGGTCCCGGAGGGCATAGTGCCAGGGTCCTGGGACGGCGTAGGCGTGGGGTGCGGGTCAGAGGAGGGATTGAAGGGCGGGGGGCGGGGTGGGGGGGCGCGCGGAGGCGCGGCGTAGTGAGCGGGGAGGGGCCAGCGGCGGCGATCTGATTAAGCCGGGGCGCGCGGAGAGAAGGCAATCGGGTAGGAGCTCTCCCGGGTCCCCGCCGCCTCCAGCCAGCTTCCCTTCCGGTCTCTGCAGGCAGCGGCTGGCCTGCGGGGAGTGAGCGCCTTGCTGAGTGCGCCCCGCGGGCGCGGAGGCGGCTCCTGCAGTTGCCCGCATCCCTGAGGTAAGGCGTCCGGCGCCCGTACTGGCCAACAACCGCTGATCCCCAGGAGAGAACTGGGGCTCGGGACATCGTCAGGGACAACGGGGACGGTGGGGCGGGGCTAGATGGGCACCTAAGGGTGAGAAGCACCGAGTGAGGGACTGGCCTGAAAGTGGGGGCCCCCGGAGGTCACCGGAGGAGAGCTTCTCCGGCTGGCAGTCTTGTCTGCTTGGGCTTGAACCCCGCGCTGTGTGTTTTGATTAATTTGGAAGCTCGAGTTACCGGCCTGGCAGTCTGGGCATTCTGAAATGCCAAGAGCGAGGCAGCGGAGAGGAGAGAGAAAGCCCATCCTATTCTCTGCCACACTGAACTGGATTTTCAGGCTCAATCTTATCTGCGGAAACGCAGGGGAAACAAGCCCCGACTGTGGCCCCCAGCCATCCTTCTCAGAGGTGGCCTCTTGGATGCTAACTTGCCTCCCAGTGTGCTGTGGCCCCTTTTCCAGAGCAGTGGCTCTTCCTTATGCAGATGGGCTCCCTTGGGCCCTCAGGGAATCCTGTAGCTAAATGCATAAAATTCAATTAAACCAGAATCACCATCAAGCTTGATGAGCATACCACTATCAAGCATTAAAGTCACAACATCGTAATAGATGGTGAATGTTCTGAATGGCTTAAAGGGAACTGTAGATGGAGCAGCAAGCCTGTTAATACCACTGTTATTTTCAAAGTGGGGAGGGTTGCAAGTAGCATAGTGAAATGGCTGCCAGCAAGAAAAATACCACAGCTTGGGGGTGGGGAGGCGGGGGAGGGGAGCAGACACTCAAGAACTAATAACAAACCAACTGGCAGAAGTCATTTCTGACTCATGGCATAACTACCTTTTTATTGTTTTAAGTTGTTATTTGGGTGCCTGTGTTCCCTGGGTGCCTCTTAATACTTAATCAATCTGTGTGCTGAGCAAAGAATCAGAGAAGCTCCATTACATGAAGAAGAATGCAATTGCAAGATTGGAGGGAGGTTTATTTATAACCTTTGATATGCAGATGAAATCCTCTGCTTGCTGAAAGAGAGGGCTAGAAGCACTTGTGGAAGTTCAAGAATTGCAGCCTTCAGTGTAGACCACAACTCAGTGTAAAGAAAACCAGCATCCTCACAAATGGACCATCATGGTAACATCATGGTTGGCGAGAAAAGACTGACGTGATCAAGGATTTCATCTGACGTGGACCCAAAATCAATGTCCATGGAAGCAGCAGCCAAGAGGTCACACAGCGCATGACATTGGGCAAATCTTCAAAGTGTTGCATAGCGAAGATGTTACTTAGTTTCAGGATGAAAATGTGCTTGACCTAAGCTATGGTATGTATATTCGATTACCTCATTTGCATAGGAAAGTTGGACATTGAATATGGAAACCCCCCCCAAAAAAATCTATGCATTTGAACTATGGTGCTGGCAAAGATGATTGAAAGGACCATGGGCTACCAAAAAACAAACAAACAAACCTAGCTTCAGAGGAAGAAGTCTAACCACAATGCTCATTAGAGGCAAAACAGGCGAGACTTTGTCTTACATATAGAGGACATGTTGTCAGGTGTCCCTGGAGAAGGACATCATGCTTGGTAAAGTGGAGGGACAGTGAAAATAGGAAGGCTCCCAATGAAATGATTGACACCATGGCTGTAACAATGGACTCAAACACAAGAATAACTGAGGTAGTTGTAGGGCTGAGTGATGTTTCATTCTGTTGTACAAAGCGGCACCATCTGTCTAAGCCAATTCTATGGCCCCTAACAACAACAACAACAACAAGTTCAACATGTTCATAACTGAACAACAACAAAATTAAACTTCCCTAGACATTAACATAAAAGTGTAATTTTTTCCCTCCATCCCTCCAAATACACCCAATTCCAAATCCAAACTCTCTTCATTCCAGCTCCTGGTGTCCCAGATGTATCAGTGTAGAACTACACTCCACTGGGCTTTCCTTAGCTGTAATCTTATCAAAGTTTACTGCCAAACCTTGCTTTCGCAGCACCACTGGATAGATTTGAACCACCAATCTGCCTGTCAATAGCAGTTGGGTCACTCAGGGACCTTTCATATTCTCCCACTCCCTGAATTCTGCCTCCAGGCTAAAGACCTCTGCTTTGGAACAAGGCTGCTGATAGCTGAAGAATCTGATTATCACATAACAAACATGAACTATAGGTTGGCCACTGACTGGGGGGCATCATTTGCTTGCAATTAATTCAACACCAATTAAGGTGGGTAGTTGAGAGCTATGTGGACCTATAGGTAGGTAAAACCCAGGTGCTGAGTGAAGACACACCTCATACCAGCCCTCAGCCCCCACGTACATTCAAACACATTTTGGTTTTGGTTTTGGCTACAGAGTGAATATTGTAGTCTTCCCTCCGCCATTTATGCTTATTCCCAACGATGGCAGCACTGTGGACTTGCCTGAGGTGCATCCACAAAATTCCCATGCTTGTCCCAGGTCAGGCCAACAACATCAAAATCTCTCGGGATGCGAGCAGACCTGAGGAGAGATTCCCATTTGCGTCCAAGTTCAGGAGTTGCTCCTTTTTGTGTTGACTCAAATAGGGTCTCCTCTTGGTAGGATCAGGAGTCCTGGTAGCTTAGTGGGTTAGATGTTGGACTATTATTAATGTCTAATTTCTAATAGCTACCAACCTTTAGTTATCTGCCGAGTGCCTATCCATTGTGCCACCAGGAATGGCTATTATCATTTCTTATGAAGAAGGAAGAGTGAGGAAGGACTGGAAGGAAGAAGGAGAAGAAGCCAGCTAACTGGTTTATAACCCAAATGTTCATCTGCTCCTTTGCTGTCTCCAATGCAACTGATGTTAGTTCTGAGATTCTTCCTAGAATGTCCTCCACCCATCAAGCATGCCTCCATCTCAATTCTCTCTCTCCTGATAATTAAGATACAACCATCACTTATTGGTCCTTTTCACCTTTCCAGATTCTCCTTCCTTCTTAGATTAAGTGTCAGTCCTTCCTGGGTCTGCCCAGCTGCTCCACGTTTCTAGCCTTTCTCAACATTGTGGTGCTAGGTGCTATTGGGCCAGTTCTGATCCATCTCAACCCCCTGTATACAGAACAAAACACTGGATGCTCCTGCTGCACCCTCACAATTGTTCCTATGCTGCCACCCATCGTAGTCACCGTGTCAATCCATCTCATTGAGGGTCTTCCTCTTTTTAGATGTCCCTCTGCTTTACCAAGCATGATGTCCTTCACCAGGGGTTGCTCTCTACTAATAATATGTCCAAAATAGTCTTGCCATCCCTACCTCTAAGGAGCACCCTGGCTATACTTCTGTCACAACTTAGGGAGGAAGGAGATGTACATTCCTGGAGTTGCTACTACATGCCATGCACTGTGCTGGGCAGTAACACAGAATCATTTAATTTTTCAATGTATTAATTTTGCATATTGAGAAATCAAGAGTTCAGAAGGATTAGGAACTTGCGTAGGGTTGTACTAATTGTATAAAAATCTGGATGCAGATTTTATATCCAAAGTCCTACTTTCAACTCCAATGAGGTACAAAGTACCAAATGAAGAAAGGCAGTATCACTATGGCAACAGAGGTGAGCTATCATCAAAGCCAAATGGTAGCTTCTCTTCCTGGTTGGGCTGAGTGCTGGTTAGTGGGCTCCTGAGGTTTGACTGTCAGAGCTCAGCCCAAAGACAGTTTCAGGGGATCAGAAATGTGCAGAGAGCTCCAATCAAGTCATCCCAAGTCTGTCTAGAGGTAAAGAAATTCACAGATTAAGAGAAAACTGGAGAATGAGCATTTGGGGCAGTTGGTGTCAGAAGGCCCAAAAGAAAGAACATGCACTCATTGAGATAATTCCCTGGAAGAGCAATAACAACAATAAAAGACTTCACTAAGAAAAATCAGAGATTTAATGTTACTGGGGAAAAGAGAAGACACACTTCTGCTACCTTTTTGTGGTTGGAGAAGATAATCTTCTGCATCTGACACCCTGGCCTTCACCATTGTGCCTTTCGTACATCGATGACTCATGACTACAACTCTGCACTTGGAAGAAGAGGACCTCCCTAGTCTTGGAAATCAATTATGTATTTTTAGAGTATACATCACCTCTATCTGGTTCTGAAGTAGTGATGTTATTATAACTGGGGTCAAATGTTCTGTTGGTATTGGGAGGAGGTCTCAAGAAAGAAAATGATCATCAAAGTCTATTCTACCAAAATGGTTGAGGAGCTGAGATGTGGTCCAGTTGGCTCTAGACTAGTGAATTCCATTTGAATAACATTGGAGGACTCTGCATTACTGCCAGACAAGCCAACTGAATCTGGAGAGAGGGAATGGTGACGGTGGATTTGGCATGGAGGAGTTGGAACAGTTGTCAAGGATTCCCGTGAGAGAGAGGATGAGGCAGAGAAAAGAAGGTGTGTGCCAACAAACTCAGGGACAAGGGAACAAATGATCTAAAATAAATGGTGAGGAAAGCATAGGATGCGAGGTGGGGCTTGATCAAGAGCAATGTAGCCAAGAGGAATTACTGCAACCCGAATGAAGATCAAACATGATAGTGGGACAAAAGGCAAGTAAAAGGAAATACAGGAAAGAAGTAGGAGGCAAAGGACATTTATGAAGGTCTAAATCTTGGCATGTACATATGGAAATATATTTATATATAACAAGAGGGGAATAGATCTTTGTACATGTACTGATTTATTAAGTAGGAAGGCAGTAGATGGACATTGGGCCTCAACTTAAGTACTCTCTCAACACAGGAACTCTTTGTTCTAATAACTCAGCATTCTGTGATGCTCACCTTCCCCGACATGATTCCTAAAGACAAAATGGATGCATAGACAAATGTGGTGAAGAAAGCTGATGGTGCCTGTCTATCAAAAGATAGAGCATCTGGGGTCTTAAATACTTGAAGATAAATAAACAACTGTCTACCTGAGAAGCAACAAAGCCCATGTGGAAACAGCACAAAAGCCTGTGTGATCATGAGGTGTAGAAGGATCAGGTATCAGGTTTCAAAAATCCCAAATTAAAAAATCCTATCAATGTGAATGAGGGTCAGGGGCAGAGTGGAGACCAAACCCCATCTGTAGACAATTGGACATTTCCTTATAACCAATCAGGGTCCAGTATAGCATCAATGAAACACACAACTTTCTGCTAGTTCTTTAATACTACCTCCCTTCACTATCATGACTCAAATTCTACCTTACATATCTGGCTAGATCAGAGCATGTGGTACAGACAAGAGCTTGTAACAGAGGTAATCCAGGACAGATAAATTCCTCAGGATCAACAATGAGAGTAGTGATATCAGGAAGGTAGGGGAAGGTTGAGGGGAGAAAGGGGGAAGTGATCACAGGGGGACAAACAACAGAAAAGTGTGTGAAGGGAGACAGTAGTCAGTGGAAGACATGAAAAAATTATAAATTATCAGTGATCATAAGAGAGGAAGGGTGGGGGAGGGGAAAATGAGCTATCAAGGATTCAAGTAGAAAGAAAATGTTTTGAAAATGATGATGGCAACATATGCACAAATGTGCTTGACACGATGGATGTATATATGGATTCTGGTAAGAGTTGTAAGAGCCCCCAATGAAATTATTTTTTTTTAAAAAAGGAATTCCTGTGAGGACTTCTCTGGCTTTCCTTGTTCCTTCTTGGAGAACATGAAGCACCAGCCATATCCCACAAGGTCCATGACTGCACAGCAATTGGGCTTCACTTAAAAACCCTTGTAAATATTGCCTGTGCTTGATTGACTTTTTCTGCTAAAATGTTCAAACCAACTTGAAGTCTAATGAAGCGTTCTTGGAGCCCTTGGTATCTGCTCCTCTCTTTTAATCTCCTTCGCCTACTTCCCACCCTCGTGACCCCTTGATGGATTCTAAACTGTTATTTTTATAACTTACATGGTCCTCTGTCTCCCTGCACCCCCATTTCTGTTGTGGGAGAGGGAGGGAGGGAGGGGAAAAAAGAGTAGCCGAAACCAAGGACTCAAGAAGAAAGAAAATATTTTGAAAATGATGATGGCAACATGTGTACAAGTGTACTGGATACAACTGACGTATGAATTGTGATAAGAGCTGTAAGAGCCCTGAATAAAATGATTTATTAAAAAAGAAGAAAATTGACAGTCCAGAAGCAATTTTCCTCTCTCCTATAGAATTGCTATGAGTTGGAACCATTTGGCTGACTGTGGACTTGGGTTTTGATAAGCATGTCTATAGGAGTTTCTCTACAAACAGTTCTCTGAAGCTGCTGTGTTTCCATGTTTGAGTGACATGGTCCCTTCTGTGAGAGTCTTGGGCTTTGTTTTGGTTTGCGGGAGTGCTAGGGTTTCACTCTGTCTCACACGGGGCAAGCTATGGACTTGAAAGAAGGCAGATGAACAGGATGCTGTTGGGAGTGATGAGGCATTTTTGTTGGGTGACCTCCACAGGTTGATTCAGACAAAAGCCATTGTGTTCTTAGCACAGGTGTTTGTAACTAGGCAAATCGGACTGCCCTTGGGATTGCCATGCTTCTCACAGGGTTTGCACACTGCCCTGGGCTGTGCACACCAAGCCCACAGTACATGAGGAAGAACAGCTGGACAGGGTGCTGGGAGTTGGGCTCAGCAGCAACCTAGCCGCTGCTGCATCTTAGGTTGGGGTAGTTGGAATCTCCACGGCTCCTCTTGGGCAAGTTCCCGGTGCATGGGTGAGCACTCTGTTGTCGAATGCCTTCTCCACCCAGACCTGAGAAAAAGGCAGAGTGTCTTTGGAAGCTCCTCTGAGTCTGTCAGCCACAAGCCAGGCTTCAGGGACTTGAGTGGGGGAGACAAATAGGGTTTCAAGGGCTGCAAGTAGCCACAAGACTGATGAGAAGACTCACTTCTTCAGACCCTCAGCTCCTTTATGAATTATTGCTTAGAATTAATCTGTCCTAGGAGTGTTTGGGCAAGACGTTCATCTCTTCTTTTTCAATGAATTGTCGTTCTGACAGTTTTTAAAGAAGAAGGATTAGGCTGTGCCCAGCGACCACGCTGAGTGTTCTGAAAGGGATCGTCATTGAGCTGTGTTTCCCAAAGCATGTAAATCCACTCCCTGGTGGGACTGGAACTCACTGCCACAGAGCAGATGCTGACTCAGATCTTATAGGGCAGGGTAGAACTGTCCCTCCGAGTTTCCAAGACTGCAACTCTTAACTGGCATAGAATAATCCAGGGGACTGCTGAAAGAAATAACTACGCTTTGTCCTGGATTACGGGCTACTCTGCAAAAGTTTATGAGAGTCAAAGATACTGAATAATAGTTTTGTTTTGTTTTGTCTGAAAAGAGGGCAGTAGGCAACATAAGTTCGGGACCCTATGCCACAGAGGGTGTTTGATAGAGTGGGAGCAAAGCTCAAAACTGCGGAGAAAAGGCCAGGCTTACTGCTCAGATAGAGACTGGAGGAACCACTGACATGTGGTCTTTGTCCTTCTTGAGATCTGGAAAGGGAGCCCCTTCTGTAGCTGAGTTTTCAGACAAACAATAGTCAGGCCTCTGGGAGAAACACCTTAGACTGTTTGAAAGCAAAGGGACAGCATTTACCCAGGTAAAATGCTTAGAAGGACTAGGAGAGACTGAGGAGTGGACACGGGAAGTACAAGGAAGAGGGAGGAGCCATGTGACATCTTGGGGACTGCAATCCATGGCATGGAACAAATGTGTATGGCCTGTTGGGTATAAAACTCATTGGCTCAGCAAACCTTCACCCAATTCACACACACACACACACACACACACACAAAGTTTAAAAACAAGTGAATAAAGGTGCTGCACTACTAATCATAAGGTCTTCAGTTCAAACCCAACCCTGGGAGGAAGAGGAGACATTCAGGAGGAGAACTTACAGCCTGGGAAACCTTGTATACTGAGTTTCTATGCATCAGAGTTGACCTGATGGCAGTTTGGTTTTGGTGCATGCCCCTCCATGGTCCCACAGAGAAGCCTGATCAGCCAGTTGCCATCAAGTCATGGCAGAACCCATGCATGTCAGCTTAAAACTGTGCTCCATAGAGCTTTTGATGGCTATTTTTTGAAAGTAGTTCACCAGACTTTTCTTCTGCGGTGCTTCTTGCAAGAGTCTATCCTCCACCCTTTCCATAAACAGATGAGAGTATCAACTGTTTACAACCTCACTGACCATGTGTATGTATAAATACTCAGTGCAGTAGGATAAAAATCAGTGGTGCTGGTGGGGGTGCTGGTGCCACGAAATGTGAATTCCAGAAGAAAAATAACCAAAGTGAAATGTATGACTGTTAAAGGGCAAATATTTTAAATTGATGATGATGAGAAATCAGATTGTCATGATATTTCAACCTCAGAGTTCTATCTCAACAATACCAAGCCAACACCATTGAGTCAGTTCTGCTTCATAGCCACCCTCACAGGGTTTTCTGAGGCTGTAAACTTTCATGAGAGCAGACGGCCTCATCTCTCTGCAAAACAATGGCTGGTAGGTTTGAACTGCTGACCATGGTAAGCTTAACTCACAACATCACCAGGGCTGTTTAAGACAGCGAT
>PVJH01008332.1:0-26600 GCA_004026705.1 Nesogale talazaci
TGTTGGCTTGTTGTGTTGAGAGCAGGCAGTAGGGGGACAGCCTACTGCCAGTGACCAGCCTATTGCAGTAATCCGGATGTGAGATAATTGTGACACAGACTGGAATCATATAAAAAGGTGGTGAGAAGTGGTCAGATTCTGGATTTACTCTGATGGTAGAGCCAATAAGATTTCTTCACAGCATGTGGGATGTGAGAAAAAGAACAATATCAAGGGTGATTCTAGTATTTTTGGTCCAAGATCTTTTGAAAGGTGAAGTTATCCTCAACATGTGTTTTGTTTGAAATGTCTTTCAGATATTGAAAGGAGCCCTGATTGTGTCGTGGGTTGCACATTAGGCTTTTAACTACAATGTCAGCAGGTCGAGACCACCAGTTGGTCAGTGTGAGAAAGATGTGACTTTCTATTCCTGTAAAGAATTAGTCTTGGAAAACCACAGGGACAGTTCTACCCTGTCCCATGGGATGGTGATGAGTCAGAATCAACTTGACAACAGTGAGGGAGCTTGCATAGATTATATCGAAAGCTGGGAGACAGGAACAGATGACCAAGATCTAAAATATTTAGAGGAGTATTTCCTATAAAATGTCTAAGTGGTTCTGAAGCACGGGTGATTTTGCCTGTCCCTCCCAGAGGGTGTTTGGCAGTGCTTGGAAGTGATTTAGGCTGACCCAACTGGTCATACTATCAGCATCTAGTAGACAGAGTCCAGAGTTGCTGCTATACATTAGACAGTGCCACAACCGAGAATTATCAGCCCTGCTGGCATGGTAGGCTATGTAGTGGGCTGCTAGCCACGTGATCAGCAGTTGGAAACCATCAGCTTCTCCATGGGAGAAAGAAGAGACTGCCTCCTCCTGTAAAGAGTTACAGTCTTGGAAGCAACACCCATTGGCAGTTCTGTCCTAGTCTGTAGTGTCACTGTGCATCAGAACCTACTTGAAGGCAGTGAGTTGGTTTGAAATTTCTTAGTGTCAGGTTGAGAAACCTTGGTTTAGATGGTAAAGAGAAAAACCAATGCCTGAGTCTGGGGCACTACAGTATTTAAGAGTTCAGTCAGACGAGGAGCTTGAGCAAAGGAGAATAGGAGGAATTTGGAAGTAGGAGGAAGCCAAAAGCGTGTGATTCCCGAAAGGCAAATGAAAAAAACTGTATCTCAACGTAGGTATTCTAAATGCTGCCAATTGATCAGATATTTGGAAACATGTCAACCATTGGTCTGGAGCCCTGTGACATGTGGGTTACTCGTTGGGCTGCTAGCTACAAGGTCAGTAGCCGATTCCACCAGTCATACCTTGGGTGACAGATGAGGCTATGTACTCCCATAAAGATTTGTAGTCTCAGAAACCTACGGAAGAGAGTAGAATTAGCCCTGTGGGTTTCCGAGACTACAAATCTGGGTCACTTCTGGGTCACTATGAGTCTGAATTGACTAGATGGCAGTGAATTTTGTTTTCTATTTTGAGACCATTGGTGATCTTGACAAAAGCAATGTCAGTGTAATGGTACAGTGGGTTTAAGAGATAATACAAAGAGGCACTGAAGACAGTAAGTACTGAAAAGTCTTCGGAGAAGCTTGCTACAAAGGAGAGCAGAGAGTTTGGTTAACGTTTGTTCAAAGGTAATAATCAGGGGATTGATCATGAAATCTGAATGCTGATTCAGGACCATGGCCAGAAAAATGAGGCAAAGACTTAGAACAAAGATGAGGCCGATCCAGGTTTAAGCGATTCAGGAGCAGTCAAGAATGGGGCAGAGAGATCTAGGAATAAATTTTTGGGGGTTGTAGGTTTCATGTGTAAAAGGAGGACCCAATGACCTGGGCCAAGCTGGACCCCAAAATTCTAAGATGTTTTATCCTTTAGAGGTTTTCCTTTGACATAAAGACTGGAATTGGCCCTACAGATTCTTCACAATAACTCAAGGCTCTCTGTTATCTCTAACTTCTAGGAATAGATTTATTTTGTGTTGCTTTGAAGTTGCAGATAAGGTTCAAGGCAGTGGATGCCTGGACTATTGACTTTAGCTTGCTGCCTGCCCTTCATTCTATTCCTCAGAGCCAGCGCAACCATCCTAAATGTTAATCTAACTATTTGGCTTCCCCCTTTACTCGAGATAATAACCCAGGCTCCCTTGTGTGGCCTGCAATTTTATCTAACTCCTACCCATGTTTTCTGGCCCTGTATCTTGCTTTGCTTTGCAATGTATCCTGACTTCCTACACATCCCACCATTCCCCCCAAGGACTTTCAACTTCCCTTCCTGAGCTTATGCTGTGTATTTTGTGAAGCACCATATCGACTTTTCTCAGCTTGGGCAACTCCTGCTCATTTTTCTTTTCTAGATATTTTCCTTTAGGAGGTTGTATGGATTAGAATTAAATTTGGCTGTCACACAAAATAGCAGTAGCTTCGCTGCTCCTGGGATATAAATATAAAGGAATTAGAACAATTCAGAGCTCAGCGCAGTGGAATACCACACAGTTCCACAATCTATTCACAGAGCAACCTAGCTAGAAAGGGCACACTTGAGCATACTCTCTAAGGTGATGCAGTGATGACGTTGCTGGCATCTAGATGTGCCCTCAGCCCCGGATGAGTCAAGGTCTTGGTCTGAGTCTTGTTTTAGAGTCATTGATTAATTCATCAGTCCAAACCATGACTTTTGATTCACATGTTAACGTATTTTAATGTACTACATCATGAGCTCATTTCATTTCCTCTGGTCCAATCATCAGAGTTGGTGGTGGTGCAGAGAAGGGCTTTCTAAACATTTCTCTCTCACGATGCTCTTTCATCTGAGAGGTTGCAACATGGGGAAATGCTGCCAGAATACCTTAGGTTTATCTTACGTGGGATTTTTGGTCGTCGAATATTCTGAAACCTTTTACTATTGCCCAATTTTCCCTGAGCGCCACACTCACTTTGATGACCCTTCATGGGGTCATGAATCACAGTTTAAGAAGTTTTGGTTGTGGGGTGGTGGTGGTGGTGGTGGTGGTGGTGGTGGGAGTTTGATAAATGAAGAGTTGATACCAAGGGCTCAATCTGAAAGCAAATGTTTTGAGAGATGATGAGGGCAACAATTGTACAAATGTGCTTGTCCTACAATGGATGGATGTATGGATTATGATAAGAGATGTATGAGCCCCCAATAAAATGATTTTTTTATAAAAAGGAAAATGATGGCAATGTATGTACAAATGTGCTTGACGCAGTGGGTGTATGGGTTGTGATAACAGCTGTAAAAGCCTCCAATTAAATGATAAGAAAAAAAGCAGCAGCTCTGGTCACAGGTGACTTATCTTTCTGTTACCCATCATGTCCTTGAGATTAACTACCTTGCCCTTAATTTTCCTTTGCTCACTCATGTGACAATTAAAAAAAAAAAACGTTGATCACTCCCTAGTTACTAGACATGGTGGTTGGTACTCAGGACACAGAATGAAAGATACACTCCCTGTACCAAAGGAACTTACATGTGATGGGCAAGCAAGTGACAGTTCGACTTGAGTGGGATGAGTGGCTAGAGTAGGCACACTGAAGTGTTGTGAGCGTACATGAGAAGGGCACGTGATCCAGGCTGAGGTGTCGGGAAAGAAGCTCAAGAGAAAGCGATGTTTGAACCGAGTGATGCGAGAACCAGGGTTTGCAGAAAGCAAAAATGAGGGTTAATCAGCGACAGCTTGAAGCTCACAGGACATCCCATGATCTCCTTAGGTTTGACCTCTACTCCCCTACCGACTAAATGAATATCAAGCCAAAGAAAAAACAGATTGAAAGGCAAACATTATTTTATTAAGAGTTTCCTAATCTCCATTATCCCTGCTCCGCATTACAGATATGTATACAAACCAAATCCCCCAAGTCCTCCTAGACCCCTACCTAAATTCCCTCCGACAGACATTCTGGAGTGTTCCCATCCATCATGCCAGCTACCCTTCAGACTCATCCTCATTCCCGAGACTACATCACAGCGACATCCAGCATTATCCTCACACTAATTCCAAGGAAAAGCTGAGTGGTGGGTGGGGTGGCAGGACAAGGGCGGATTCAGGGGGCATGGGTGGGAGGGGGGGGGCTTAGGGTGAGTGGAGTGGGGTGGGTGCTGCACATGTTACTGGGTGTTTGGTGGCTTGTCTCTTGTGGATTATGCTTTAGAAAATCTCTCTGTTGGGAGTGCAAAGGCAAAAGTGGACCAGGGTGTATCCGCTAGTGAGGGAGTTACTGAAGGAAATTGCCCTTTGAGATGTGACAAGGAGGATTGACTAAGGTGTATAGTCCAAGATGGATATATTTGAGAGATATGATTTTTGTTTTAAGCATCATACATCTGCTTGTAAAATAAATAGAATGTAATAAAATTTTTGAAAATATAGGCTATCATAAGCAGAACATAAAAATCACCAGACATTTTCACATCTAGTGATTCACCTGTTCATATTGTATAATGTTTGTACTTTTATATTTTCTATGTATAGTTACATGAACTATATATTATTATCTATTATTGTCTATTCAGGATTCAACTTTATATAGTTTTTTTTATTCTTTTGGAAGCCTATGTAACTATAGACATGGCTTTCTTCTAGTTGAAGACAATTCTACTCTAGATTGCATTTGCTGGAGGTTGAAACAATGTATTGTACTTTGAATCTAGCTTGTCAAGAGTGCTAGTCTCACCTTCTTAGACAGCTGTGGAATTTAGGCATGTGCTTTGATAGAGGTGAAGCTCAGTCAACAAAATGCTCTGCAGGTAACCAAAGAGTTGGTAAGGAAAAGACTCTCAGTAGCATATGCAAAGACACTTTCCTAGCGGGAGTTGCATGCGATACAGCGAGTATCCAGAAGTACCAACTTTCTCTGCTTTCCTAGGTCGCCTGCAGAGAGAGAGAAAAACATGTTCTCTCAATAGAGACTGTCCCAGTAGTTGATGATGTGTGCATCCTGGCATCTGGAATTCAAATTGGCTGTTCTCTGAGAGCCAAAAGTCTGGCAAGTGGTGGGAATATCAGATGTGTTTCACCCTGCCACCATGGCACTGAATGGGACTTATCAACACTCACATAACAGTCAGCAATTTAATAAGGGTAGGGATGATGGAGGCTGGGCATACATGAGGGTGTGAGTGTGAGAGAGGCCGGGCCTGAGGATTCTGAGGTGGATATTTCAGTGCTTAGCTCTGGTGCATACTAAGCCCTGGTGGCATAGTAGGTAAGGACTGGGCTGCCAACCAAATGGTTGGCGGTTCAAACCAGCTGCTCCGCAGGAAAAAGGTGGATATGTTCCCCTGTTTTAAAGGTGACAACCTTGGGAGCCCTAAGGGGCACCTCTGTTCTGGCCTGGGGGGTTTCTATATGTCAGAATCGACTTGACAGGTGGTGGCTTTCGGTGCAGCACTGGGGGCGTGATCCTGGCTTTTTTTACTTTGAGCCAGATGGTTCCTTCATGAAAGTCATAGTGAACCTAATTTTAAATGAAGTATTTATCTTGGCCTTGTCATTTTCTTAGTTTTAATAGACTGCTAGCAAAATCAGCTGAATGCTCATTATATACATTGGCTAACGACTTCATGAGCGCAAAGCCACACACATTAAATACTTGTGTGCTGCAAAGATAATTTCTCTGACAGTGCCATAAAGGGATAACTGGAGTCAGCAAAATGCTGGGAAAGAAGTTCATCTTTGAAAACATTAAGAAGTACATTTCTTATTCTGGCAGCTGTGTGGGTGAGGAGAAGGCTAATGCTTCAGATTTAGATTTTTGAAAATTACAAATGGGGGGAGATTATTGAATTGCATAATTTGCAAGAATCCTCTTTTCTCTCAAGTCCCTGAAATCCTCCTTTTATTTTCACGCTCTGAGCCTCTGGCCTCACCGTCCCCACCCCCCCACCCCCTACGCCCACTCCCCCGTCTAGTGCCCTGATCTGGAAATGTGGTGGCAGCCATGACTTGACTTGTCTCCCCATGAACCCAAGCCTGGGTGAGGGAGGCAAAGCAGTGGGCTGCTGATGCCCCAGTCTCTCCGAAGTGATGAACCTTCGAGCCTCTGGTCTCTCGCCTGTTTCCAGATTCCTCTGTGGCAGAAACCAGGGTGGAAAGCACAGAGCTCAACATCAGGCACTCAGTGGGTTTTCAATGCCCATGAACTATTATAGTCAAACCACAGCGGACGCTTAATCAGAGAGCAAACAAGCCACCTCCGCCCCCCTGTAGTCGTAGCTTGGTTCCGATTCTTGGCAACACCCCCACCCCCACCTAGCGTCTGCCCCATAAGTCTGCCCCAAGAGCTCTCACTGGCTCACTTTTCTGAAGCCAGTTGCCAGGCTTTTCTTAGAGATGCCTCTGGCTGGACGCAAGTCTCCAGGCTTTCGGTTTGATAGCCGTTGACTGTGCTACCTGATGGTCCTCCCCGGGACTCCAGCCCCATGTTAGTCCTGCGCAAAGGCTCCCCTTTCAGCACCTGTGCGCTCGCCAGTTTAGGGTTTCGTTAGGCATGTTTTATCAGCTGCTACCAGATTGTAACCAAAAAATAGCATGGGTTTTTGCGGGGAAAATCCCCTACCTTAATAACCAACTTAAAAATAGCCTTTTCTATAAGTGCAGTGAAAATACTCCACTATCGTCCTTACACACCATTCATTAGAAAATGCACTGAGGCCTGAGGGGGGCCCATCCGAGATGGCATAGTTACTGGGGACCCATGAGCTCCAAGGAAAAGCCACGGCTCCTTAACGGCAAGCAGCTCTTTTCAGGGGGCTTGTGTTGCTGTATTGTGGGGGCTGCCCAGGCCAGCGGCTCATCCACAAGGTCAGGGCAGGGGGTAACTTGGCGACGTTCTTCAAATACAGCTTTTCGTCCAACGCATTGTATTTAGACACCCAGTGCTGGAAATATGTAGACAAATTGGAGCGAGTTCAGAGATAAGTCATAAAAATGACGATGGGAGCGGGGTGACTTATTTATGAGGAGAGATTAAAGAGACCGACAGAGAGCCAGGGTCCAGCCATGACTTCAGGGGAACACAATCACCCACAGCCAGCATCTGAAAGGCACAGCCGCCATCGTGGGGACCGATTTCACTGGGGGCCGCAAATCATCCTTGCTGGCCTTGAGAGGAAATGAAAGAAAAACAGGGGTTCACTCTTTTGCGTCGAGAGACAGGTTAGACACTCCCGGAGTGGAAAGAGTTATCCCCCGACAACACCCCATTGCCCAAGGAGAGGATTCTAGGCTTGAAAAAAGAAAGGAGACTCACAGGTTAGATCATGCCAAACTTTGGAGGTCTTCCATGCTGTGACCTCATGGTGACTGTCTGAACACGCTCTCTGAGATCCGAAGGTAAAGTAAGAGGGCTCATCTCATTTTCATTTCCTGTCTCCAAGGTCTCTGTACGCTATTAGGGTTCAATCATGTGTCCTCATATGGTCTTCCCATTGAGCCTCTCCATGGGCTGGTTCAGTAGCAGAGTGGGGAGGACCAGGCCAAAGGCACCCCCCACCCCCTCAAGCCAGCGAGGATGTCTCTTGCCAGTTAGGCCTCATGATTTCTGTCTGCCCCAAAGCTCACTGCCCCTCCCCCCCTTATAGATTGAATTGTATGCTTAAGAACAGGTGCTGGACTCCCAACCCTCTACCTGTGAACGTGACCCTATTCAGAAAACGGGGTTTTCTCCTGTTATGTAGAGGAACCCATTCCAGAGGAAGGTCGAACTCAAGCAGAATCACTCTGGCACAGTGGGGAGACAGCTGCCCGAGGACCAGCAGGGAGGCCCAGCAAGAAACAGACCAGGCCCGAACTCTGATTTTAGCTTTCAGAACCTGAGAAAATAGATCTCTGCTCATGGTAGTCATCCACTGGCGGTATTTCTGTTAGGGCAGCACTGACAGAGGAAGACACCCACGTGAGAAATGCAGAAGCTTTGCTTCTTTAAGAATTCCCACAGAACAGCAGTCCAGGGTGATGGAGAATGCATGGGAGGGCCTTTTGGGGGTATGGTCCTGATTTTGGTCTCCTTGTTCTGCTGTCAGTCATAGAAAGTTAATTTGCTTGGATTTGCTCCAGCCAGCACTCAATTATCCATGAAATGGGGAACAGAACAATAGGAAGAATTGAAATGAACAAATAATACCACACACACACATCTATATTGTTTCAAGCATTTTGTCCCTTCAAAAGACGCCAACAACTGCACAAGCAGAAATTACCTTGTGCGTGGTACAGGCTGGGTGCTGGGACAAATGTGGAAGCAGATGGGTGTGCGTACTGCCCAGAGTGAGTGCTCGGACAGCTAGAGGTGGTGACCAGGAAGGAGGGGGAGAAAAAGCAGACTGTGCTGACATCTTGTGTTAGTCAGACTTCTTCAGAGAAACAGAACCAATAAGATATTTAGAGTTGAGAGAGAGAGAGAGAGAGAGAGAGAGAGAGAGAGAGAGAGAGAGAGAGAGAGAGATAAAAGAGAGAGAAGAGAGGCAGCGGAGCGATTGGTAGGAGGCCAACAAGCCCAAAATGGGTAGGTCAAATGACACCCTGGAAACTCCAGCAGTCTTGTCTCTGTTATCTTTCGGCAGTAGAAACCTTCTCCCTCAGGAAGCCTTAGGTTTTATTCTCAAGGTTTCAACAGACTGGATAAAGCCCACCCACATTACAGAGGGTTATTGGCTTGATTTAAGGTCAACGGATTTGTATATTAGTCACATCAAAAAATGCCCTCTCAGCAAGATCTGCATGCTTGTTTGACCAAACCGCTGGGCACCATAGCTTAGCCAAATTGACACATGAAATTCACAACCATGTGTCTCTCATGAGGTGTGCAGGAGTGTGAGAAAACCATCATCCTGTTGAAGTTAGGAGCTTGGACCTTACCTGACTTTGACAACAGGGTTCTCCACTTAGTAGCTGTGTGGGTCTGGTTATATAAGTTAACCTTCCTAAGACTTGATTTATTCAAGTAAAAGCAGGGATAAGGGTACCTGTATCACAGGACTCTGTTGTTGTTGTGGGTACCATCAAGTCTGTCCCAGTTCTTCGTGACCTAGACACAACAGAATGAAACACTGCCTGGGCCAGTACCCGTCCTCACATGTGTTCTTGTGCTTGAGCTCCTAGTTGCAGCCACTGCATCAGTTCAGCTCACCAAGGGTCTTCCTCTTTGTCACTGCCTCTCTGTTTGACCAAGCATGATCTTCTTCACCAGGGGCTGGTCTCTCCTTACAATATGTCCGAAGTATATAAAACAAATGAAGTCTTGCCCTCCTTGTCTCTCAGGAACACTCTGGCTGTACTTTCAAAGGACTTTGGGAAGATTAAAAAAAATTGAACAATGTTCTTAACCCTGCCTTGCACAAAGAAAGAGTTCAACAGATGTTAGCTATAACAGTCCCTTCTTACGTATGCATGCTCACCCTTGCACACCAACTCTTATCTTGAATGTCTGCAAGGGCTAAGGTACTCATAGTAGAGAGAATGAAAAGTGTGCTTCACCTCTGATAGTATTCTTTACTCCGTAGGCTATGAATTACTAGAGGTACCACGAATTGTGTGAGAAGTTTTAATGTTAATGATATATTTTTAAACATTTTTCTTTTATTAACAGTTTTATTGACATATAATTCAGAAACCATGCAATTCATTGGTTTAAAATAAACCATTCAATGAGTTGTCCAATCATCACCACAATTAGTTTTAGAACATTTTATTCATTCCTTTACCCATGATAATTAGTTTCTCATTCCCCTGCAACCTCCACTCCTACAACCGTTGGAACTATTAACCTAATTACTGCATCTCTCTATATGCCTTTTCTGTATTTCATATAAAGAAGTTCATAAGAGAAAAAAATCCAAAGCATAAAATGAAACACAGAAAATCCTCAACCCAAGAAAAAGCGGGTCATAAAACTAGAACAAATTAAAAATGGGGCAACAGGGAAAAATGTTACTATGTTAAATTTTAACCTAACAATAGGTGTAGTAATCTACTTTCCAATGCACTCTGAAAGAAAGACTATTCACATCTCTGATAAATGGCCTGATGGAGGTTTAATACATGCAGGGACTCTCTGATTTTGGACTTTCCCTGCCAACCAGAGCCTTCTGCCAAGCAGGTACTCAGAATTTAATCTATAATACAATTTTCTCCTCTGATCTTGGATTTTATTGTTTATAATCCATGTATCACACAGCTCCTTCTGTGTGCTTTTAACGGACACCTCTTGTAGATGGCTGCTTGTTTTAAAAGAAATGCTGACTATTGGAGGCACTGTTCTTTCTGACACCTGGGCACCATGTGTTTTTTTCTGCTATTGAACTCTTATCTTCAAAATGCACTTCATGGGGGCAAGTAATGAGCGAGGCCACACCATGAGAACAAATTGTTCTTGGATTAGGGCCCAAGGATACGTGTAAGCTCAAAATCTGAAGTTTATATACATTGCTAGTCCATTTTAGAAACAGCATTATCAGATTGCTGAGAAATAACAAGTTAGCTCCAGGACATTCAATAGTAAGCTATTTTAAGAGACCAAATCTAATTTGATTTGGGACCATATTTATGGCTACTCTACCAAACACTGTCATTTCATTTCAGTGTCTACATTTGCATCTAGGTTTATAATGCACTGCCTCTAAGTGATCACATCAAGTAACAGCTGTAGCTTTCTTCTTAAACTGGGGAAAGTTCCCCAACCTTATTTTTTTGTCCTGTATGTTTTTCAACTCTAAGAAAGACCAAGGTACAATAAAGGGCATGGTAGGTGGGGGTGGGGAAGATGGAAGGGCATCTGTGAACAGTACAAGAACTCCCTGAAAGAAGGAGAAAGACCCAGGAATTGGAGACATCATCAAGTGGTGGTCAAGTGTGGGGTGGAAGCCAGGCTGCCTTGGACTCAAGGCCAACTCAGTCACCTGGGCTGTGAGCTTGAAGCCTAGAGACTCCAATCCCAGAGAGCCAGGATTCCTGGGAATTAAGAGAATCCTTGATGTGAAATTCCTGGCCTGTCTCACCTGCAGATGTGAATTCATCTCTTCTACACATCAATCTCTTCACGGATAAAAACACAAGTCCTCTTCCTGACGCATAGTGATGCAATAGGACAGAGAGAAACTGCCCCAGAGGGAATCTTGCAGCAGACCGTCCCATCTTTCTTTTGTGGAGTGCTTGAACTGCCAACTGTTTTGTTAGCAGCTGAGCATTTAATCACTGCACCACCAGGGTTTCTGTCCTTCGGGGATTCAGCAAGATCAATGGGTGATAGGAGTGGATTTACAGTCTTCCAGAGAAGATGGGTCAGAGTTTACACTGCAGCTGTTGTGGCATGTTTACCCCTGAAGATTCCTAGAAACAAATAACCACGTCTCACAACAGTAATGTGTGTACTGCAGTACCTAGGGCTGTGCTTTCAGGGGCAGGAACGTCTGGGGGAAGGGCTGCGCTCAGTTCTCTGGCACTGAGGATGCTGACTGCTCTTCCCCAGCTTGTGCTGGAGGCTATGGATGTGGACATGCCTGACAGAAGAAAACATCCATCTTCCTTTTCACCCTGTCGCCAAGGAACGTGAACCTAAAACTCCGTAGGTGCAGTCTTTTATTTACTTTTCTACAACAGCTTTATTGGCACATCATCCACACAGCATGAGTCCAACCATGTCAAGAAGAGTTGTGCCATCCTTACCACCATTGATTTTAGACACATTCTTTTTTCTTGTTCTCACTGTTATTAGCTCCCTGTTGCCCTCGTCTCCCTACCACACTTCCAAGAAACCATTAATTCCATTGCCATCTCTATAGAGTTGCCTATCCTGGATTTTATATGCAGAAAAACACAAAGAACAAAACAAACAGACAAAACCCAACAACAAAGTAAAACAGAAAAAAACCCTTCATAGAAAAAACAGAAAATGTTAAAGACTGGAACACATGTAAAGTGGGTCCCAAAGGCGATCAAGTGATAAGGTGTTATATTTTAACCTGACTGCGTCTGCAACAATCCACTTTCTAATGTACTCTGCGTGACAGCAGAGCCATCCACATCCCTGGACTGGGGTCAGAGGGACTTCTTTGGAGACTTAATCCACATGCATTTTCCCCTCTCTCTCTTTTTTTTTTTTTTTAAGTGAAACAACTGTCGGTCTGGGTTTGGAATGTGTACGGGGACCAATATCCGCATATAACAGTATGGAGGGGAATCTCCGGATATTCAGGCTTCAGTTCTTGTTGAGCATGCTGCTCCTCACTTTTGGAGGCCATTTAATTTCCTCATCTACACATCCCTCGGGAGACAGGGTTAACTGGACTTTATGGAAGGTATTTTTTTTGGGGGGGGGGTTGTTCATCTACTAAAGCATTACTGGGGAGCCTGGATGGTTCCTGATTTCCTTAAAAGTCTCAGAGCCCATCACACATAGTAGGAATACAGGATCGGATGAATTCTGTTGGGTGACTTGGTTCTGTGAGGGAACCAGTATTTCATGTGATTCACCTTTTGTCTTTTATCCTTTCCTTCGGACTTCCTCTGCCTTGGAACTTCCACGACTGGGTAGATATAAAAGGAGATGCACAGCCTGTGGAGTAGAGGTGTCAGAAAAATCTTTGCTGTATTAAACCCAGTCTATGATGGGTTTAATGGAATTTAGACAACGGAGTTATATCAGAGCAGAGACTGCAATGACCCGGAGAATCAGGAAGGCAGAGAACACATGGCTTAAAGATCCGTATTCTGAAGCTGCCTCCCCAAACCAAGGCTCACGAGCCTCTGGAGAATCTTATGGACCCTGAGAAAATAAAAGCATTTTCATGATCAAGTCCAGGGTTCAGCAAACTGCAGCCTGAGAGCCATATGTGGGTCTTAAGTCAAATTGGAAATGAAAATAAAATGATCATACTTTCATTTGCAATATTACTTTAAAGTCCCCCCATTTGTAAAAATAGACTTACGGCTCTTGGGTAATTTTTAAACTGTTGTGAGGGAGAAGATTGCTGTTCTCTCTCAAAAGCTTGCCAGCCCTTGGCCTGGTCCATCAGCACTGACAGCCTCTCGGTAATGCAGAAGGACTGCCGGGAGGCCCAACTCTGAGAATCAGCTCCTACCTCTCCTCCTCTTCAATCTCCTTGATTAAAACAGAACTGGAGCGAAATAGTGTATGATCAAATCAAGCCCCCCTCCCCAGGAATGTTAGATTTGTTTCTATAGTCTTTCTACCTCCAGTGCAGGATGTACACAGCAGCCTCCAATGACTGCCTGGGGCAGAAAAACAGAAGCTTAGAGTTTCTGTGACTTAAGTTCTTCTGATAAGTGTTGGAGCAGTCTGAGACATCTGTATGGCGTGAGGTTACACTTCTAGTGCTTTTGCTAGTTGCTTTAAGGAAGCAGATAAGAGACTTTTACAGGGATGGCTGAGGATGGAGGAATGGCTCATTGCTGGCTGGCTCTTGATGGGGCCCCTGTGGGCAGAGATGAGTTGTGGTTCAGGGTTTTATTTCAGAGAGCCTGGCACACAAGAGCTACTCAGTAGATAGAGAATGAATGGATGGGTTAAGGAATAAATTAATAAAAAGGTGAATGGTCTTCACTGAGTGACATGGGTCTTTCTGATATTGGGTCTAGTGTGAAGATCAGTGCAGGCTGCCTCTGGAAGCTGCCACCACGCATTCTAGTCTCGACTCAGCCACGAGACTCTTTCTTTCTATCATGTTGTACAAGCGTCACCACTCTGTTTCCATTTGTTTCTCTTTCCTTTACCTCAGTGCCCTGAAGGAATGGTTCCGTTCTCCCCCTTTTTCCAGTCTTTTTTTTGACTCCAGGTGCTGCACTCAATAATATGTAAATGAGAATTTGTTTCTTGAAGTTTCTTGAATATTACAAACTCCTTGGGGCCCTGGTCCTCAGTGTGTTGTTCTTGCTCTGCACTTCCTGGGGTAACCAGATGCTCCTTTGATCTTTAGAGATCAGCTTTTATTGATGATTGCATCACCCTTCTCATGATAGAATGCTCTTTGTCTTCGTGTGTCCCTCCACTCTGGATACACACTTGTGAGAGGGAGACGCGTCTCCCTTCTTCACCACTCTTCCTCAGGCTTTGGAGTAGGGTCTCTGTTCTAGTGGATACTCCGCACCCGCTGGGAGGAAGACTGAAGGAGCCTAAGAGTCACAGCCAATGTGGCCGCAATGGCTGCACCTGTGTTGCGGACTTTAGCCGAGCCTGGGCTTATGCATATCTCACGGGTCCACTGATTCCAAAATGAAGACCTAAGCACTCAGGGTGTGCCGGCGCCCCTGGGTGTGCCTTAGACACCTGTTTTACTGTCTGCCTCAAAGGTCCGAGCCCAGGGAGAGAAACTCCAGACCCAGCTCCCACCTTACGTCTGCCACCAGTTTGCTGTGTGGGTCGGACCAAGTCCCTGAAGCTCTCTGTGTACAGAGGAGGCCAGCTGATACTCTTTTGCCTCGTGGGTAGTTATAAGGAGTAATTGACGTTTTATAGAGTGCTTTGAGATCCCGAGATGAAAGGCAGGATGCTCTCGCCAAAGAGCATGATCACAGTAGTGTGGTAAGGACGAATGATTTAGAGCTTGCAGGAGACTTTGCAGATGAAAAGAGATTAAGTAGTAGCATGATTTCTTTTAGCTCCCGGGCAGTTTTGACCTCTAACTTCATGTGCCCTTGCGTCTTTTTGACACCCCTGGGATTCTGTCTCTCTTTCTTGTCCCTCCCAAGAAATTAAACTGCCGCTCACATTTTTCTTTTGCATAATGTCCAAACAAAACAAAACAAAACAAAACCCCACACCAAAAAAAGCGCATGGCACCTTAGAGAAACACGGCTTCAGTGAGTTCGGAGTAAAGGGAGAGGGACCCAGGATAGATTGTTCTCTGCCCTTCTCATCTCTGGATTGACATCCACTTGCTCTCTGGTTGTTGGTTACAATGAGGCACCGGGTTGTTTAATGTGAGATTTAGTCCAAATTCTCTGAGGACATATTGAACTTGCTTCACAGGAAAGATAACACGTTTATCTAAATCCTGGGTCCCTCGGGTCAGCCCCTCTCTCTTATAAGGACACACAAGACTCCTGGAGAGTGGACAGATTCCATCTGGCAGTGCAGGACCTCCCACAGCCTCCTTCTGGGTTCTCTGGTGTCTGACAAAGACCTCCATTGGCATGCACCTACAGCAGGGCCAGATTTGGACCGGGGGCAGCAAAGCCTATGTGTGGTCCGCAGAAGATAATAACACTTGAAAGGAGGAAACCTTATCAGGATTTTCCACAGTTCCTTTGGGACAAAGCTCTGAAATGATGGTCAGAAAAGAGAATATGATGCCGTTCTCTGAGGCTCCTCTTCTTACACCTAGGGGGATATCCACAGTCACTGCCCAACTTGCCCTGCCCAAGAACAGGCCTGAGTGGAAGGGATAGGCACATGGCCCCAAACTTATTTGACTTACTGCCCCTTTGCAGAAAAAAAAATCACTCAGCACCTCTCTGTCCATTAAGAACTTTTGTACTGTAGCCCATAATCCATGATAGAGTGGAGGTATTGTCTTTGCAGCTGCCCTGAATTGTTCCAGTGGCCCCCGGCAGGCAGCATCACCCACTTTCGGCAACATTGGTGCAGGGCATGGTTGGTCTGTGTCTCTTGATTTTCACCTGGCTGGGAAGTTTTGCTTCAGCGGGGTTCATGATAAAGAAACTTGACCCCGGAGGCAGTTAATCCTGGTGGTGTGTACTTTGTGGCTACCTTCATAATTCTGGTTAAGAGAAACCCAAAAGACTGGAAGGATATTTCCATTTCGTAATGCCTAAACCTCTTTCTAAAACCTGAATGGTAGATAGAAGTAGTTTATTTTATTTGGCTGGTCTCTGGTCCCTCCCAATTCCCTTTCTCTCTCTCTCCAATTAATTTGCTCACATCCGAGATCCTCCTTTAATTGTGTTCCTGTTGCATGTGCACGAGTTGGTTATCAGCCTGGAAATGGGACACACTTGCACAAACACCACTTTGCAGCATGTCTGCAGGTGAGGGAAGGCTTTGGTCTGAGGAAAGCCTAATGCACGGGCAATGGCAGTCAGCCACAGTAGCAACACAAGCAGAGCCCCCTGAGACCCGCTCGTGGGAATTCTTGTCTCTATCGGAAGCGTCTTACTACATGAGACTTAAAGCAAAAGCTGTGGCCCTGTTTGCCTTTTTTGTCGACTCTGTGTCTTGCTGCGGTATTTCTGGCCAGCAGGATTTTTGTCTGAAGGGCATGGATCCCACGGCCAAGCAAGGAAAGTACCCATATCTGAGGGAGGGCAGATCTGAAAGGAACTTTTTCATCTATTATTTCAAAGTCCTATAGCCATTCACAATCAGGGCATTCAATGACATAATTGAGTTTTCCATTTCTAAACGGTGATAGAATAACATAGTAGTTTGATCTGAAATTCTGTCCCACAATGTCCCATTTCTTGGCAGCCTCTTTAAATGGTGCAACTGAGCTTTATTAGATTTGGGGAAGATTTCCTGTGTCTACCCAGTGCTTTCAGAAGCCATAAGATCGCTCGATGAAAGGACCTTTGTGAAAACACTGCCTTATTTTAAGAAAATATTAGACTTTTGTTACATATGCGCCTGCCCGCCCCATATTTGCATTAATATATGGCTCTGGATATACCTAGAGTTGCATGATTTTGAAGTACAACCCCTATAATATTTATCTATTAGATTAAAAAATCATTTTATTGGGATCTCTTATAACTCTTGTTACAGACCATCTATCTGACACATTTGTACATATATTTCATCATTCTTTTCTAGATATTTTATTATATTTTTTAAATTGTCTCTGAAGGTTGTTCTGAGCTGCCTTCGATAGCTCTTGTTTTTGCTATGTGTTATTCTAATTTTGTCCAAGGACTTCTGTGGTTTGATGAGTTTTAAATCACAAGAAGGACATGTGTCAAAATAAAGGCTTTTTGATAAAATCTTTTTGATATAGGTTGGTTTTAACCCTTCAAGAAACTTAGGAGTAAAGTGGTGTTTTTATAAAATTAATTTAAAAGAAACTCTATTAAATGAAAATGCTTGTGCATGAAAAAAAATCTTAGAATATTGCAGTCCAGGCAAGAGCCTGGGATCATTTGCAGAGAAACATAAACACAAAATGTTAATATGATCAGGCACTTGCTTAAAGGCATCTGTTCCCCAGAAAATAAATGCTGCCACATTTCATGCCTGTAAGCCTGCTGCCTAACATGGTCGATATCTCTGTCTTAGTTATTAAAATATAGACCTTAAGGAGCCACAGGAGAGGGACAGCATAAAATCTTACAGTCCATTCTATTTATAAGTTGTGGCCAGGTTGGAGACTTCTGAAACACCAGACCTTTCCAAGAATGGCAGATTTCCATGCATTGCCATACTCAAAGAATTCGTTATTTGTTCAGAGTTCAGGAGGTGCCCGATGGTTCACAGGCGTGGCATGCTGTTAGAAAGAAGCCTGTCAAGAGAGTCATGTGGGCCCTGCTGGGAAAATCTACCAACTTAAAGTGGGCATGGAAGTGTGGTTGGGCTAGTCAGCCAGGCTCAGCAGCTTCTGAGAGCTGGAATGGTATTGTAAGTTGAATGGTGGAATACAATCAGTTGAAGTGGCCAATGTGGATTCATACTGCCAACCTTTCTGTTAGCTGCTGAACCTGTGAACTATTTGAACCACCCAGGGGTTCCAGATGAGAAGCAAGGGCTCCTCTATCTATTGAGGCCACCAGCCTGGTTTGAGGGTCTGTGTGTTTCCCTGGAGAGAGTGTAAGCAGCCTTTATGAGATTTCTCCAAAGAACCACAATCCTGTAAAGTTGAGAATTCTCTTTTAATTGATTATGTCACTCAGCCTCGGCTGCACTGTCATGTGGCCTTCAGCCTCCGGCTTTGGGGCTTGACCAGGGAGGAAGACAGTCCCTGGGTGAGCATTGTGATTCTTCATTGAGTTGGAGTTGGAGAATGGAGACATCCTAAGGCTCTGAAAAGCCCCCAGGGTTGATGTCAGTGAAGGAAGTGGTGCTCGGGACACAGGGGGGACAGGAAATGTGTGCTTCCACTTTGAAGGCACCTTGCAACACTCTTCAGAATAAATGTTTGCCCAGCCTCTGAGAACCCAGTATAGCTGGTTGGTGTCATGAGTCTTCCCATGTCTAAATGACAGCAAGTGGCCCCAAATGGTGGTGGACACAGAGGAGTCCAGACTGTAGTGTTTGCAGACAACAATGATAATGGTTTCCATTGCCGGCAAACTCAATATCCCTTTTTTAAGTTTTTGGAGACATCACTTTTACTATCCTAAAATGAAATTCACCTACAACACAACCATTTACAAATATTAGATAAGAAACATGTTGTTGCCATAGCTGTAATAGAAAGGAGACATCTGAGAATGTTGCAATGCAAGTAAATTGTAATTAAAAAATGTGTATCCTTAATATATTGCTAAAGTGTGACTTGTCTCCAAAAGGAACAAAATTAAAAAATGAACCCACTGCCACTGAGTGGATCCTGATGTGTGTGACTCTGTAGGATGGAATAGAACTACCCCTTAGGGGTTTGACTCTATGGGAGCAGATAACCTCATTTTTCTCCTGGGGAGCATCTGCTAGGTTTGAACCATCAACCTTGAGGCAGCAGCTCATCACTTAACTCACCGCACCACCAAGACTTCTTAGCATGATGAAATGGAAGTTAATAAGAATCACACAAACATGCCTTTCAACATTTCCAACAGGCCCCCCAACCCCCAAAAGTAGGCATACCTGTCACCATTCCAGAAGAGTCTTCCTCATATGACTCTAGTCTAGTCTTACTTCCTGGGACTCTTCACTCAACTGTCTTCGCTCAGCCCTCTTATGCCACATGAAATGAAACATAAAAGCAAACAAACCGGTCGACATGGGGTTAATTCTGACTCACAGCAACCCCATGCATTTCAGAGTCCAACTGTGTCCCCCAGGAATTTCGGTGTCCGTGAAGTGACCACTCTGCAGCAGCAGTTTGCCAGTTTCCTTTCTTCTGAGACACCGCTGCTCACTAAAGTAGCCCCGTGCTTCTTTGTGACACTAACCCAGTGCCAAACAGCACATTGAATTTTACCTTTATATGACACGTTTTCAAAAGTATATTGTTTCTATCTTTTCTTTACTCCTTGTTTGCTTCTTTCCTGTACCCAAATCTTGTCTTCTCTGACCAAGTACTTTTGGTTTCTTCACCTATTCCTGGAAGAGTTCATCTCTCAAGGACCTTCTGTTTAAGTCTAGTCTGTGCCATCCCCATTGTCCTACATTGGTGGCCCTGGGGGGTAGGACATAAGCTGCCCTACCTAACTTCTCACCTGCGGGAAATGAGTTGATGGTGGTGCTTCTGGTGGCAGCCAAGGCCTTTCTCCATGAAGTGCTGCCTCAGCATGCTCGCCGTCTAGGATGGGCCTCCTAGACATTCTGTTTAGATTGGACTGCATTCAACCTGTAAAATCAGTAGCAACCTAATATTTTTACTTGTTCAGTTACCTACTCTCAATCATACAATTCGGTTCATGTATTTCTTTAGAAAGTTTTTTAGATACTTATGTGTTCTTTTTCCACTTGCCCTACTTGCATATTGTTATTCAGACTTGTGAAACGGTGGATCTGGTATTGGACCATTATTAATTGTGGATTCCTTTAGCTAATTTAGGAGCCCTGGTGAAGTTGTGGTTATGATTGGACTGTGGCCGCAAGCTCTGCAGTTCAAAGACGGGACTTTCTACTCCTATAAAGAACTCTTTATAGATACCTGTGTAACTGCACAGGTCTGGAAACTCACAGAACAGTTCTACTCTGGCCTATTGGGTATCTATGAGTCAGAATTGACTCATATGGCATTGACTTTGTTTTGTTTTTGAGTGATTTTAAGGTGCCCTGATGGCACTGTGAGTTAGACATTAGGCCATTAGATAACAGGTTATATATAGGTTCATTGTTGACAGTTAATTCCATTAGTGACTTCATCAGAGAAAGACGAGGCTGTCTATGCCTGTGAGGATGTACTGTCTTAGAAACCTTGGTTACTATGAGTCAGGTTGACTTGATGACACTGGGTTTGGTTGTGATTTGTTTAGCTAACTTAGAGGAGCCACGGTCCAGAATAGAAAAATGAGTGGGCCAAGGACACACAGTTTAGTAGTGAATGAGCAAAGATGAGAACTCAAGTCTTCTGACTATCCACCTAAGTCTTTTTGAGTAGACCATTATTTCCTGGAGAGTTTTCCAAATTCTCCACATCAGATCTTACTTATATTTTACTAATTCTTTTTTCTTGATTTTATACATTTTATTCACTGCCAAATCTATGTTGTTTCTGGGTTGTTTTTTTTTTTGTGGCTCTTTTTAAACTTTTAAGTTGTGAATTTGGTGGGGGTTTACATATCAGGTCATCTTTTTGGAATTCAACAACTTTAGCAGTGTATCAGCTCTCCCAATAACTTACCCTATACTCCTGTGCCTTTCATTTCCTTTCTCTCTTAGAGGATATTATCTTTCACCAAGTTAACAACCTCTCCCATCCTTACCCTGTTTCTTCTACTTCCCTACCTCCCCCTCCCATCCCTGGTGAATTGACTTCTGAGTGGTGTTACCAAGAATGTTAATCTCAGGTTGTTATCTGCTCTTGTTGGTTCTCAGTTCAAAGATTTTACTTTAGTATTTCTTATTCGGTTGACTGGGTTTTAAAAATGATTTTAATTTCTATGTAATAAATGCCCTAATTTTACCATCATATTTGAAGGACAATTTGCTGGGCCTATAATCTCTGATTGGCATGCTTTTTTCCCTATCAGGTGTGTTTGTGTTTGTGTGTGTGTGTGTGTTTGTGTGTGTGTTTGTGTGTGTGTCTGTGTGGTGTAATCCTATTGCCTTCTTGCCTGCATGATTTCTGCTGAGAAATCAGAGGTTTGTCTCATTGGCTCTCCTTTGTCTGGGAATTTTTGTTTTTCCTGATATGCTTTATTGATTCTTTCTTTGTGTTTGGTTTTAGAAAGATAAGAGAGGTCTTGGAGATTTCCCGCTGGGATATCTCTTGCTTGAGGTTCCTTTAGCTTCTCGAATGTGCATCTTAATGTCTTTCACATTAAGAACGCTTTCTTTGAAACATTTTTAGACAATTTTCTCAGTGTGTTTTTTTTGCCTCTAAAATTCTAATCACGTTATTCTTTTGATGATGTTCCATATAATTCTTAGGTTTTTTCCATTTTTTGGTTGTTGTTCTTTTTTGATTGTTCTTCCAGCAGATTAATAATGAGAGACTTATCTTCAAGCTCATTTGAATCTCCATTGATACAGTTCTATTCCTTTGCCCTTTCATTGCATTATATATCTCTGAAAGCTTAGTATTAACCTTCTAGGTTTCTGTTTTTGTTGGGTCTTTAATTTCTCATTTATTTTGTCAGTCTGACATAAATTTCTTCCTGAATTCTTTTAAAATTTATGTGTGTGTGCACGCACACGTGCTTTCTTTGATTTCATCTGTAGTTTTACCTAAAGTAAGGGTGGGGACAGGGTCCTGAGAGGAGAAAACTGTTGTGACAGGGCACCCAGTGTGTGTTGCACCCTCTGCCAGCCAAGAGGTCAGAAGGAGAGTGTGAGGAGTTGGGATGCCCAGTCCTGCACAGAGTTCCTGCCAGCCTAGAAAGAGCTCAGGGTCAGGGCATCTGATTCAGAAGGAGTCAATTCTATTCCCAGAGGGAGTTCTTCTGGATCTAGCGGGCAGCTGGGGGCAGGGCTGTTGGTTCTGGGAAGAGATTCTGCCCTTAAGGTATGGCTGCGTGCAGGCCATTTGTCCAGCACTGTATGATCTGCTAGTCTGATAAAATGGAATTTGCATACTTTCTTGAGGTTGGCATGCAGCTGGTACCTGATCCATGAAGTGGTGTCACCAACTGGGTGGGTGGGTCATACTTCTGGTCACCAAGAGGGTATGGCATTCCAGGGGAGAATTGTACTTTTCTCAACCAGATGCCACTGACAAAAGTTCTACATGGCCACTCCACATCAAGCCAGCAGACAGTTCACCCCTCCCTTCTAGTTCCACACTTGCTGCTTTGTTCAATATTATTTCCTTTGAAGTGCAAGTTTCCAGGATTATCATCTAGATCTGACGTAGGGGGTCTGGGTACCATGTCTGTCTAGTATGCCATTTTGCTAAAGTCCCTGAATAAATTTCATCTTGATAGCTATTTAATTTTTCTTATCTCCCTTATATTCCTCTTGGTGAAGTTCCTCAGCTTCCTACTATTTCTTGCTCTCTCTTTGTGACATAGTTTTCTCTTGATGGGAATGCTGTTTTTTAATTACTAGGTTGACTTATTTGTTATCTTATCTCCTTTGCACATGACTGAGGGAAAATACATTTACATTTTAAAATTATGCTTTCTAAATTATTATCTAATTGTGATATTTGTCCCTAATTTCAAAAGTGATGTATTTTTTGAGGATGGTTTCTTATATCTCTTTGGATCTCTAACATCTAATACATTGTGTGGAAGCAGAGATCAGTAGATACTGAATGAATGAATAACCACATAGTATAGGTTACGATCTTGAAAATAAATTCTTGACCTTCTCACCATCAACATAACTTGTGACCTGTATCTCATATTTTTTCTACATGCTCCAAAAGTACATATTTCCATAAAAATAAATGAAAATACCAGCTGCCATAAAAAGTTGTTTGGAGGGGTCTGAGTGCCCAACCCCAATCCCAACTATGTGGACAGCCGACTGTCCCCCCAGGAGAGTGTGCTTTGGAGGACAACACTGAAGCTGCAGCATGGGGAGTGAGATATGTCTGACCAGAGCACACGAGAACAAATGAAGAGGGGAGGAAGAGAGAATAGAGTGCAACCTGGCCCACTGAGCATTCAGGATGATAGTCCCAGTCAGAACAGCCAATGCACAGAAAGGATCATATGGCTGGCCCCACTAGGAAATACAGCTTCCCTCTCTGACCCAAGATCCTTCAGGGACAACAGTGGAGAAACAGGGTCAGGATTATATTCTGTCTGACCCAACCACACCATGGCAAAAAACTAAGGGGGTGCAACAGAGCATGAAGTTCCCGATGGAGTGCCAAGGATATACTTTGGGGCCAGGGTGTGGCACCCCATCTGAATCAACTAGGGGGCACTCCTGGAGGTCAACGAACAGACCCTGAACTATTTACAGGTTTTTATTTTGTTATTTTTTTTACATACATCTGTGTGTGTATATGTGTGTATGTATGTACACACACACACACACACACATATATATATATATATATGACATGGGGCTTCTTTGTTGTTACCATTGTTTTATTTTCTCTGGTTGCTTCATCTTAGGATGCCTGTGCTTTTTGTACATATTGTTATCTCTGCAGGTCTATAAATAAGATAGGCTAGATGAACCCCAGTGAAGTCTGAGCATGATAGTGGGACAAGAGAAAGTAAAAGGAAATAGAGGAAAGAACTGGGTGATAAAGGGCATTTATAGAGGTCTAAATACAGGCATGTACATAGGTGAATATATTTATGTAGGATAATGGGGAAATAGATCAACGTGCATATACTTATAGAGTTAGTATTAGGACAGCAGACGGGCATTGGACCTCCACTCAAGCACTTCCTCAGTGCAAGAACATTTTATTCTATTAAATTGGCATTCCATGATGTTCACCTTCCCGACACAATCACTGAAGACAAATATGCTCATAAGCAAAGGTGGTGAAAAAAGCAGATGGAACCCAGCTATCAAAAGATGTAGCATCTGGGGTCTTAAAAGTTTGAAGGTCAACAAGTGACCATCTTGCTCAGAAGCAACAAAGCCCACATGGAAGAAGCACACCAGCTTGTGGGAACACGAGGTGTCAAAGAGGTCAGTTATCAGGCTTCAAGAACTAAAAATCATAACATTGCATGCTCACCTTCCTGATATGATCGCTGATGACAAATGTGTGTATAAGCAAATATGGTGAAGAAAGCTGTTGGTGCTTGGCTATCAAAAAATATAGTGTCTGGGGTCTTAAAGGCTTGAAAATAAACAAGCGGCCATCTAGCTCAGAAGCAACAAAGCCCACATGGAAGAAGCACACCAGCCTGTGTGACCATGAGGTGTCGAAGGGATCCAGTATCAGGCATCAAAGAACTAAAAATTATATCATTATAAATAGGGGGAGTACTGATTGGGGATTCAAAGCCCATCAATAGGTGAAGTGACATCCTCTTGCAGAGGGGGTGCAGGGAGGAGAGGAGCCAGTGAAGGTACAGTGTGGCAGCAATGAGGTAAACAACTTCCCTCTTGTTCTCAACTACTTCCTGCCCTATCATGATCTCAGTTCTACCTTACAAATCCAGCTAGACCAGGGAATGTAGACTGGAGCCGGAAACATGGGGAATTCAGAACAGGTGATCCTTTCAGGACCAGTAATGGGAGTAGTGATATGAGGAAGGTCGAGGGGGGGTGGCAAGGAAGGGGGGAACCAATTTCAGGAATCTACACATGATCTCTCTGGAGTACGCACAATGGGAAAGTGGGTGAAGAGACACATTGGACAGAGTACAATATGAAAAAGTAATAATTTGTAAATTATTAATGGTTCTTGGGTGAGGGGGAGTTGGGTGGGAGGGAAAATATGGGGAGCTGGTACTGGGGGCCTAAGTGGAGGGAAGATGTTTCAGGGGTGATGATGGCAACAGGTGTGCAAATGTGGTATGCATACAATTGACTTATGTATTGATTGTGATGGTAGTTGTATGAGCCCACAAGATGTATCACTTTGGTTTCTGTTGGTCAATAAATTCCTTGCTTTTTTCATTCTTTTTGTTCCTTTATTAAAGCAAGTGAGTCATTTGTCCAGTAAAAAAAAGTTGTCTAATTTTATATCTGAAACTCCAAAGCCGTAGCAGATTTTTTTCTTGACATTCTTAGAGCCTCTATTATTTCCTTTTGTCTCAGTAGAATTGGGAGCAATTGACATTCTCAAATTGGGTCCTACTGGGCTGCCTCTAACTCCTTCCACATCAATATCATTCTGAAACTTGGCCTCTTCTTTAAATACACAAGACATTCAAGAAACTTACATTAGAATTTATGATTCCCCCTTTCATTTTGGAGTCACTAGGAGGTTCTGCACTGTAATTTGTAGGCTTTTCACCATCTGATTGGCTTTTCTCTCCCTTATCTCCTTCTCACTTTCTTTTCCTGGAAATTTCAATAGCGCATTCCTTTTTGATGAAGCATGATTTAATTCCCCATTTTACAGCCTTGATCCTAGCCAACATATAGGATATAAGCAGGAGCTGCTGTGAAACAGGGAGTGGATAGGGCATTTCACTACACTCTCTAATTAAACACGTACACACACGTATATATATTCAGACTAAATACATTTACCTTCTAAGATGGACTCTCATGTCAACTGGTTAGATAATTACGTTTTCTCTGTTCCAGTGCATTTGCATGCCATGGACAAAGCTATTATATTCTTCACCTGTCTGGAAGGGGAAGCTTTCCAGGGTGGCACAAATGGTTAAATACTCCACCTCTGGCTAAAGGGTGGGATGGGCAGTTTGAACTCATCCAGAAGTGCCTATAAAAGACAGACCTGACCTGAAGGTCAGTGCCTTGGACACCTGAGGGAGCAGGCCTACTGTGTGGACAAGCCATGAAGGGGGGCTGCTTAGGTGGGGACATCTGGAAGGAGTACATATTAGTTGATTAATATGTATAGTCTTCCCACATTCATTGACTGAGTGCCTCCTCTATGCTAAGTAATGGGCTGGGCATTGGGTTCACAGGCCTTACCTTCATAAACTCGCACTGCATGAGGCAGTTAGAAAAGCAAGCAATTATGTGGTTTGATAGTGATATCATTGCTGCTATGAATGCACAAAAGAGACTTTATAATCTGGTTATTCATAGCCTGAAACATAGTAATGGATCTGAAGCTGGCTCAGGAGCAAAGAGTGTTACCTTCTCCTAAATATATATCCACCATAGGTTGGAGATGACTTCATGGCAGCCAACAGTAGCTAACAAAACACGTGTAAACCGAATAGACCGAGAAAGACGAGCAGGCTTTAGCAGGGGATTGAGGAGCATATTTAATGAACAGCGTGAGACCTGAAGCACATTTCACAGACAACCAGTGGAAGGGCCTTCTTGAAGTCGTCTGCTGCTGTTGGTGGTGGGGCCCAGTGAGCTGTCTCCGACTCATCCCCATGCTGTGCACAGCAGAGTGAAACACTGCACAGCCCCGGGCCCTCCTCAGAGGGGCGCCCCTGCTTGAGCCCATTGCTGCAGCCGCTGTGTTGAGAGCCTCCCTCTTCTTGGCTGTCCCTCCACTTTACCAAACACGATGTCCTTCTCCAGGGACTGGACTCTCCAGACAGTATGTGTGAAGTCTGTAGGGCAAAGCCTTACTATCTTTGTTTGCAAGGAATACTCTGACCATACTTCTTCCAAGACAGTTTTACCTTTTAGCAGTACCATATTTCAAATGTATTGGTTTTTCTTTGGTCTTCCTTTTTTCATGTCCAGCCTTCACATGCATGTGAAACAACGGAAAAATACC